>VDFB02079869.1:0-65331 GCA_007258455.2 Sequoia sempervirens | reverse complement strand
TTCTTGGCATATGACTTTCCTCTTAGTGGTAATGCTACGGGTTGCATTCCCTAAGTTGTGAATATTTTATCCTAGACTTGTCCTCTCTTGGAGACATTAGGCATGATGTTCCCTAAGAAAAGACCTTACATGAACTAAGAAAAACCCCTTTGAACATGTCTTATCCTATTTTCATTTTGTTCATAAGTGTTAGCATAACACAACTTTCTAACCTTGTGAAGCTCGAAGTTTGAACCCTTTTTCATGGCCACCAAGCATAACACACTTTGCTTGCCTATGGTGCCTTGTTTGTTAATAATTGTTTAGCATAACATAGAATTCTAAGCCTTATGGAGATTGAAGTTTGTTTTGTGTAGTTCCTTATTAAAGTTATCAGAGGTATAACTTTGGTATGGTATGGGAGCCTAATAAGATTCTCTCATTTTCTACCCTTGGGGGCTCACCTAGTGGACAATGAATTTCACTAGCCTGTGTGAGTGTGCATTGTTGTTTGCATAGTGGACAATGAGTTCCACTTGTAAACATTTCTTGGACAAATAGTTGAGGCATGTTCCACATCACATTGGATAGTCGAGGCTTGATCCTTTCTCTTTTCCTTTTTCTTTTTCTCTTCCTTTGAGTCTTTGGTATTGTATGATTGAGTATCTTGTCATTGTTGAATACACACACACACAGACATATATATATGTTTAACATAGGCATGTGTCTCATTGTGCCTTTCTTGGTTTTACCATGAGATCTTAGATCTTGGAGGCTTGATCATCTTTCCTTGATCTTGGTCATCTTATCCTTCCAAAAATTGTACAACTAGACCTCTTTTGATTGTCTACTTTAGTGTGAGTTTGATGCAAGGTCATCCTCTCACTAAAGTGGGGGCTAATTGTAGTGTAGAAAAATGTAACCCTTTACATTTTATCAATTGTTTGGGCCCTCCTATTTAAAATGGACTTAATAATGCCTTAATTTAGTGTTGTTAAATGTACATCTTTAAATTTACACACTTATTTGGGAGATCTCAATTAATTGAGCATAATTATTCCTTAATTATCCCTTTAATTAATTTAAAAATCCTAATTAATTACATTTTTTGAAGGGGAGACCTGACAATAATTAATGCCTAAATATAACACTTTACATTGAGTAATGTGTGTTCCAGGTATAGGGACCTAGGACCCCTTCGCCCATGGGTGAATGGGTCCTCCCTAGACCTTTGGACCTAAATTTAAATTATGTTTTTAGCAACATTTTAATGTTTTCAGATCCATAATTCAATTTCAGCTTGTGATAATTGTATTTAGGGAAATTAAGGATACATAGCTATAAATACAAGGTTATTTCACTATGTTTCATCTAGTATTTTTTATCTAAGCAACCTAACAATTTTATGAGAATTTGAAGAGAATTTTTGATGCAGAGCAAAAGGAAGAAAATCCACTCAACCAATCTCATTTGTAAATCTCAAAACAAACCCTTCATGTCCTTTCAATTAGGATTCTTCGTTCTTCACAAAATCCTTTTTTGATAGCCCTAAAACTGAGAACAAAGCCCAAAATCTCTTATAGATCCCTCAAAACACTTTAATCAACATCAAAAGACAATTCCCAACTTAGGCATTTCAAATATGAGAACTTTCTATGAAGACTGTCCCAAATCAGCAATTAGGCCTCTTAGGTCACATAAAAAAGAAACTATAAATTACCAAGCCTATTCCTCCTTATTAATGCCTAAAACATGTGAAAATACACCTGAAAAATCACATTAGATCATCTCCCTAATTTTTTTCATGATATTTCAACAAACAACTAATCTAAGCCTTCATTCATGACTCCATAATTGGACTGTCATAAATCTGCCATGAAAGATTAGGATATAAATGAACATAAAAATATTTTGTTCACCAAAACAAATCATTAAATAGTCTCAAATAAATCCATACAACCTTCAAAAACTCTTACACCCAAGTGGAACACCATTTAATAGCATCAAAACTCGAATTCTTCACTATACAATGTGATTTTCCAGAATTTTGCACAATTTTCAGATCTAGGGCATCAAAGTTTCATATGCTAACCTTCATCAATCGGTCTAAAAATTTAGAATATTAAATTATATGTCAAAACAGCCCTACATACCAAAATTTAGGTTTTTCCACCATGTAAATTGGGAGAAACTCAATTTTAATTGCTTGCTGCCACCCTAAACCAAGGTTTTGACCTCCCTAAAATATTTTACTCATAACTTACAAAAATAAAAACATTTTTTTATGAAAAAAATTAAGAATAAAATATATTCATGGGGATACAACTTCCAATGGAGGAGGAGAGGTTTTATGCACAATAAATATCCGTACAATGGCCTGCAATACAGAAAAATCAGAAAAAATACAGTAAATCTGAACTTTTAATTGAAATTCTTCTTCATACACCTTTCCCCAACCTTCCTCAAAGTTTTAAATGATTCAAAATTAATTTATAAACAAAAAACCATGCCTATAACTGATCCTACAACTACCTTTACCCTTCACCTTCCTTCATTTTGCTTTTTGTTGCATTTTCACAATTTTGTATTGACAACATTTTGTCAATTTTTACAATTTTTACATTATGTAACCAATAACCCCAAAATAACTATATAAGACCTATTACATGATAAAATTGGTTCTTAAAATATCATTACATCATAAAATCAACTAGCCTAAGTCAAAAATCTAAATTTTCCTCATGGAGGCATGATCTTGCTTGGGTGTACCTGCACCATTCTCTCAAGCCAAAAAGATTCCAAGTCCTCTTGGATAACATCATTAACCAATCCTCCATGTAGTATTTGTGCCCTGAAACCTTCATCTTCACTTTTGGTTTAATTTGGTCAAATCCAACATGCTTCCATTTCATCTTGCCACCTGGAATCTGCTTCTTTATGCCCTAATAGGTCTCATCCTTCTTTTGTTTTTCTTCAATATGTTGCACCTTAACCTGCAATTTTTTCTTGTCCACAAGATCAGTATAATAAAGAAGTGAAACATAGTTTTTATCATTATACCTCCATCATACTTCAAATCCTTGTAGATCTCCAAGGCCAATTCATTCACAATTGACTCTTTATCCAATCTTGTCACTAATCCAAGGTCTTCAACATTTGAAATCAGGTCTATGATCTTTGTCCTCTCTTCATCTTCATGCTTGGAAACATCTGGAGCAACATTCATTTCTTCATCTATGAATTCTTCATGTGCATCTTCATATGCTTCTTCTTCCTCTTTTAGCTTCTTGTGTTTTCTTCTTTTCACAATCTTCTTTACAGGCCAAACCATCTTCCTTTTTAATGTCAAATGCCAACTTGTCTCTTGTTTCATCATTTGTTCTATCTTCATCATGGATTCTTGGAACTCTTCTTCAAACCTCTTCAACTCTTGCTTCAACTCAGTAATCTCTCTATCAAACTTTGTTTGTCTCTTTCTCTTCTTTCTCTCTTCCTCTGCCTGCAAATGCCTTCTCAAGTTCTCCATCTTTTAGCAAGTCTCTCCTTGCTCACAACTCACTTTTCTCAACTTTCTCTCTACCTTCTTCAATGGAAGAAACTAGGTTCTCACATAACCTGCAACCAACCAAAACACAACCAAAAAACCACAATACAAAAACCAAATTCTTTCTCAACCCAGACCTTTTGTTGAGCTCTGATACCAACTGATGCAGAGAAAAAGGAAGAAAATCGACTCAACCAATCTCATTTGTAAATCTCAAAACAAACCCTTCATGTCCTTTCAATTAGGACTCTTCGTTCTTCACAAAATCCTTTTTTGATAGCCCTAAAACTGATAACAAAGCCCAAAATCTCTTATAGATCCCTCAAAACACTTTAATCAACATCAAAAGACAATTCCCAACTTAGGCATTTCAAATATGAGAACTTTCAGTGAAGACTGTCCCAAATCAACAATTAGGCCTCTTAGGCCACATAAAAAAGAAACTATAAATTACCAAGCCTGTTCCTCCTTCTTTATGCCTCAAACATGTGAAAAATACACCTGCACAATCACATTAGATCATCTCCCTAACTGTTTTCATGATATTTCAACAAACAACTAATCTAAGCCTTCATTCATGACTCCATAATTGGACTGTCATAAATCTGCCATGAAAGATTAGGATATAAATGAACATAAAAACCTTTAGTTCACCAAATAAAATCAATAAATAGTCTCAAACACATCCATACAAGCTTCAAAAACTCTTACACCCAAGAGGAACACCATTTGATAGCATCAAAACTCGAATTCTTCACTATACAATGTGATTTTCCAGAATTTTGCACAATTTTCAGATCTAGGGCATCAAAGTTTCATATGCTAACCTTCATCAATCGGTCTAAAAATTTAGAATATTAAATTATATGTCAAAACAGCCCTACATACCAAAATTTAGGTTGTTCCACCATGTAAATTGGGAGAAACTCAATTTTA
Organism: Sequoia sempervirens; assembly: GCA_007258455.2. Lineage (NCBI taxonomy): Eukaryota > Viridiplantae > Streptophyta > Pinopsida > Cupressales > Cupressaceae > Sequoia > Sequoia sempervirens. The sequence continues at coordinate 60,872 of VDFB02079869.1, read as the reverse complement.
ATTGCTTGCTGCCACCCTAAACCAGGGTTTTGACCTCCTTGGAGTATTTTACTCATAACTTACACAAATCAAAACATTTCTTGATGAAAAAAATTGAAGAATAAACTAGATTCATGGGGATACAACTTCCAATGGAGGAAGAGATGTTTTATGCACAATAAATATCCGTACAATGACCTGCAATACAGAAAAATCAGGAAAAATACAAAAAATCTAAACTTTTAATTGAAATTCTTCTTCATACACCTTTCCCCAACCTTCCTCAAAGTTTTAAATGATTCAAAATGAATTTATAAACACCAAACCATTCCTATAACTGATCCTAAAACTACCTTTACCCTTCACCTTCCTTCATTTTGCTTTTTGTTGTATTTTCACAATTTTGTATTGACAACATTTTGTCAATTTTTACAATTTTTACATTATGTAACCAATAACCCAAAAATAACTATATAAGACCTATTACATGCTAAATATTGTTCTTAAAAACTTATTACATCATAAAATAAACTAGCCTAAATCAAAAATCTAAATTTTCCTCATGGAGGCATGATCTTGCTTGGGTGCACCTGCACCAATTTCAAGAGCAATCAAAGACATTCAAGAGTAAATATATTAGAGATTTATTTCAGCATTCAATATCCATTCATCATTTCAAAGTCTTCTTACATCATGCATGTTTTTGGAGGTAACATTGTGATGTATATTTCATGATCAAGTTCAAGCATTCAAAGCATCATTTCAAGTATCAAGATCTAGATCCAATTCAACTATCTCATTCAAGTTGCAGACTTCCTAAGATCTCCATTATCAAGGTTTCATTCAAGGGTATTTTGAGTGGTAACATAGCTTCTTTCATTCTACATTCCCTCTTTCATTTCATTAGTTCAATTCAAGGTTTGATTACCAAAATAGGGTTTGACCAAGGAAAACCATTATTCACCCAAAAAAAAAAAATCTCTTGTGTGTGTGATTGAAGATTTAGGTTGAAGAAGACTTGAATACCTTTTGAAGAGAAATATTTATAATGTTGTCAAAGTTGTCATCAAATTACAGAATCTCACCTACAAATTGGATTTCTGAATTTCTAACACTACAACCTAAACAAATCAAAAGATTCAAATCTATACCAAAGGTTCCAAAAATATTGTTACAACCCATGTACATGGACCCATTCACCCATGGGAAAATGAGTATGATATCAGCTTATGAAAAACACTTTTGGTGGTTGGTACACGGGTGATCCCACAAAGCTGGTTTACAATTTCTGGGAGATTCTAATTTTTTCTGAAATCACATATTTTTAGAAAATATAATGATTTAATCCTTAAAAATTTCCATTTAAAGCATTCCAATTGAAGAGGGTTTTATCAGACTACCTTAGATCAAACCCCTTTGGATAGAACCTCGCTAGTTTTAAACCATACCTATAATAAAGTCTCCTTTACACCTATCAAAATGCTGATAAAAAACCACTTTTGATTTACCTTTGGGGGTTCAAATGAATTCATTTAAAAATTATTTTTTGTAAGTATGTATTCCTTATTATTAGCTTCCCAAAAATTATAAATTTAAATAAATTTAATTTTATTATTATATATTTTTTTAATTTCTTGTGAATGTAGGTTTTTCACTAAAAATCGAGCTCTTTGTTCTACATATGTGGAAAAATAGAAGATTATCATAATTTTTTTTTGAAAAATATGAGTGCACCAGATATTGAAGTCCTTGATCCAACAAAAAATAAATAAATTGAATTTCGATACATACAAAAAAAGTTGTGTTATACGGTCCGCCTATGTCTAAATTGTAATTGGTTTGACTTTGAAAATTTAGTAAGAAAAAAAATTCAATAAAACACTATGAAACCAATTGGAAGCACTAGGTATCATAGTTACAAATCTAAATTTGAAAAAATCAGAATTTTATCCTTCATGGAAAAAAGGTTATGTGTTGTACGGTAAGCGCTACTCCTTAAAAATGGTGTTTATTGAAAAAAATAGTTTTCAAAGGAGATGAAAAAAGAAGTGCAATGTGATTCCAAAATTTCACAAATCACTAGTTTGCATCATCTTCAAATTCCTCACGGTTTAGCCATTATAGGTGCCTGAAAGTGAAGATTTAGTTAGAAAAAATTAGTACAGTGTCCATTTTGGCCAAAAATTGTAAACCAGTATTGTGGGATCACCCACACATGTTTCTTCCCTTCTTAGATCTGCATTCTATCTTTTGGTTCTGCAAATATTGAGCTTAATCTTCAAGTTTCAAGTGTTAGATTGTATTTTGGTGTTGATTTGCTATTTTTTGGTTTTTCTCCCCAAAGTTTTTTTGACCTTGAACCCCATCCTTTAGTCATAAAGAAATATGAATATTCCCACTTTGAGTTGATTCACCTAAGGGTTGATAGTCACTTCATTGTGTGGATCTCATTTCCTAAGTACACATAGCATTAGATGTACATGGAAAACCCAATATGGGAAAAACCATGGTGAGAATAGATGCTAGGATCTACTGTCCTAATCCAACCTCACAATACTACCTCACTAGTTACAAAGTTTAAGGGCACCAAACCTAAGGAGACACCAATCCTCTAACTGAGCACCAACTCATTATTGTGATGGCACCAACTAATCAAATATAAGGAGCTACAACTCCTGATTACAAATGATTCAAAATGAATCCAATTCTTTATTGCAATTCTAATATGCAATTGTACATATACTTATTCTCTACTTTGTTTTGATCTTTAGAATATCCTCTAATCTCTGCTAGTATAGGAACAATTCTTCTATTTGTTGCTAATCTCTTATTAGCATTTTAGTGTTCTTCCTTCTCTAAAAATGTGTATCCTAGATATATATATGCATTTGATCTAGGTATGTTATTATTGCTTTAGCTTTGTTAATAATTTATTCCTTCATTTGATCTTGGATACATATTTCTTACTAAGCTATGCACCCTCTCTTTTTGCACACATATTATCATTCACTCAATAACTTACATTTTGAATATTAAAACCTATTTTATATGCTTTGTTCCACCACTTTTTTCTATATTAAACCCTAGATTTGATAGCAAGGTCTGCATCTATAATAAATGACCATATTGCTTAATTGAACTATATTTGATCTTTTCACCATCTAAGTTTCTATGAAATTACTTATCTAATCACAATTTAATTTTGACCTATCATGGGAGATCTGATCTCATCTTCTATGTTGAGCTCCATCTCTTGACTATTCATACCACTACTTGACTATTGTGAGCTTCACAACTTTAAATTTCAACCATTGATTTTTATCTTCACACCATTATCCAATGATCTTCATTGAGATTCTTCAACTTTAAAACATAGTCATTCAATAATCTACCCTTTAAATATATACCATTGATCTCTATCACAACCTAATAGCTTAGGGAATTCTTACTTAGGGCTTGTGATTTTATTTCTAAGATGTGTATGACTCGAGCAATGAAATAAAAAATTGATGCATGTTATTATGTATATGTGTCATGTTTTCATGTCCTCGTAGAAATAAAGTGAGGACCCACCATGCCCTCCACAGATTAGTGGAAATATTCCATCTTTCACCATATGTGAAGTTATATCAAAAATTTATAAATCAACTATGTGACACAATCAACATTTGAAATTTATCATTATTTTGCATATCATGGTTACTACCTTGTTAGGGAGAATTAATAGTGTGATGTTGTGATAGCTAATAAGGACTTGGTCCCACTAGACATGTGGCTAAGTTTCCCACTTCCATAACCAAAAGGGTTGGGTCCACCATGAGCCTTGTGGAATAGCAGGAGTAGAATACTTAGATTTTAGACTTTAGAAATATTTAACCTTTGCTTAGTTGGTAAACCCTAGGTTGATGGGTCAGTTGATGAATGACTTCATGGGCTTAATTCATAACTTAAGTAGCTAGTGATGAACTATAAGTGGTCAATTGAAAAATATAAAACTATTAAGAACTTATGATTGAGAACCCTTAGGGTTTATCTGAAAAAACCCTAGATATTATAGAGAATAGAAATAAATCATTTTTGAACTTACTATTTATATCCTAAACATGTAGATCATGCTTCTAGAATCTTCTTGAAAAACCCACCATAGATATGCTTCATGTTTGCTCCACAGAACTCTAGAAATGGTATCTATAGGAGTATGGCAACATTGCAACTTTACAAAACATGATCTTCTCTCCATCATTCTTCACCATTATTCTAGTGACTAAACCTCTATCAATATGACATCCTTAGATATCAATGATTACTATGACTACCCTAAAATATCCTTTTGACATGAACCCTTATGATGCATGTTTGACATCAATGACAATAATATAAAAATCTATTTGTATTCTCATGTCATGTCATCTCCTTTTTCGCAACAATCTCCCCCTTTTTCTTTGATGGAAAACTAAATTTTTCTAATCATTTTTACTTAGAAAATGGAGTAAAAGCTTCTAATAGTATTTCTTCCCATTTCTTTGATCCTTCCCTATAGGTATGTGTTAGCTTCTACATAGAGCATTTTACAAAATTCTTCCCCTTTAGAATCAATGGCAAAGGGACAATAATTTTCTCCCTCCTTTCTCTAGATCATGAAAAGGAATGTGTACATAGATCTATAACCATCAAGTCATTAGAAATTTGTAAAACCATTTATACTTGACTTGATTTTCTCTCTTCTACTAGGGATGAAGAAATCCTTTTTGGTTCTCCCCCTAGATTATTACCCTATCACTAGTATCTAGTGATGTAATATGGGAGAAACTACTCCCAATTTATGTCTTAAATACTCAAATTTATCTTTAGGAAGAGGTTTGGTGAATATGTTTGCAAACTAATCCTAAGTTGGTACGTATTCCATGGTGACCTCTTGATTTTCAACCTTTTCTCTTAAAAAGTGATATTGATTGAAATATGCTTATTTTTGGAGTGCATTACTAGATTCTTTGATATATTAATAGTACTTGAATTATAAAAAGGAATAGAGATAGGCGATTTATACTCTACCTTAATGTATTTGAGTGTTTTTTCATCTACAACACTTGAGTGCAAGATGTTGCTGCAATGTACTCTACTTTAGTTATAGAAAGAGTAACTGAATCATATTTTTTTCTCAGCCATGAAACAAGTTTTTTTCTAAGCAAAAATGTACCACCACTAGTGCTTCTTCTATCATCCATACTTCCTAGTAAGCATCTATATATTATTTTAATGTTAAATATTCACTTTTAGGATACCAAAAGCCATAGTCAATTGTATTATTGACATATCTAATAATTCTCTTTATTGAATTTACATGTGATTCTTTAGGTGCAGCTTGAAATCTTGCAACCATGTATATTTCTTGCATGATATTAGGTCTTGATGCTATTAGATACAACAAGCTTCCTATCACTGATCTATACATAGTTTGATTTGCATCAAGTGATTCATCTATTTTGCTTAGCTTACATCTAGTTATCATTATGGTACTTGTTGGTTTGTTGTTTTCCATTCCAAATTTCTTGAGCATATCTTTATCATACTTGGTTTGACATATGAATATCTCTTCAATAGTCTTTTATTTGTAGAACAATAAAAAATGAAAGTTCTTAAAGCATGGACATCTCAAATTCATTTTACATTTGAGTAGAAAAATATTTGCACATTCCATTATTGTTGCCACAAAAAATGATGTCATCTACATATACAAAAAAACTTAACATATACTCACCTTCTGATTTGGAATATAGATTTCTATCTGTACATCCTTTATTGAATCATTTTAATTGCAAATACTGGTCTAATCTTGAGTACCGAGCTCTAGGTGCCTGTTTTAGACCATACAAGGATTTCTTTAGTCTATAAACATAATCTTCTTCTTTTGACAATTGAAATCCTTCAGGTTGTTATATGTAGACTTCCTCTTCTACATTTTCATTCAAGAAAGAATACTTAACATCCATTTGATAGACTTTGAACCCTTTATGAATAGAGAATGCTAAAAAAATTCTTAAGCTTCTAGTCTGGCAACTAGAGCAAATGTTTCTTCAAAATTTATACCTTCCATTTGTGCATATCTTTTACATACCAATCTAGCTTTATTCCTTATAAAAACTCCATCCTCATTGAGCTTGTTTCTAAAGACCCACTTTTTTCCTATCACATTATTGTTCAAAGGTCTTGAAACTAATTCCCAAGTTTTGTTCTTTTCAATTTGGCTCAGTTCTTCTTCCATGGATTTTAACCAATTTTAATCTTTGCTAGCTTCATCAAAACTTTTAGGCTTAATTTCTGACATTAGAGAAAAATTAACTGTCTCTTTATTCTTTGTAAATCTTCTCCTTGTTTTAACTCCATCTTTATTTCCAATAATACATTCTACCGAATGATCCTTTTGAACATATCTTGTAGGTGCCTTTTCATTTTCATCTTCTAATTCTTCATCAACTATTTCTTCTTCAACCCTTGATTCTTCTTCACAAATATCTCTATCAGGTTTAACTTGTTTCATGTCTTCATCAACCTTGAAATTTATACTCTACACAATTCTTTGTAGCCTCTTATTGTAACTTTTTAAGGCTTTTCCTTGAGTGGAATATCTAAGAAATATTCCTTCATCACATCTTGAGTCAAAGCTTCCTAAATTATCTTCATCTCTTCTAATGTAGCATTTACTTCCAAATACTTTGAAGTATGTAACAGATATAGGTCTACCATTCTATAGTTCATAAGGAGTCTTCTCATTGTTTATCCTTAGTTGAACTCTATTAAAAGTATATATGTGGTATGCACTACTTCTCTCCATTATACACCAAGTAACTTCACCTCATTTATCATTATTCTAGCCATTTACTTAACTATCCTATTCTTTCTTTCAACAACTCCATTTTGTTGTGGAGTCCTCACTATAGAATATTGCCTTTTGATCCCATGTCTTTCATAATATTCTATGAATTCATTTGCAGTGAATTCTCCACCTTTATCAAATATTAAGAATTTGATTCTCAATCTAATTTCCTTCTCAACCATGGAAGAAAGATTTTAAATCTCTCAAATACCTGAGACTTTCCCTTCAAAAAGGTTACCTATGCCATTCTTGAGTAATCATCTATTAGTATCATGAAGTATATTTTTCCTTTCAATATTCTTGTCTTTGTAGGACCACAAATATCACTATGTACTAACTCCAAAGGTTTTGAAGTTGAATATTATTATTTTTTAAATCTAACCCTTGTCTTCTTTCCTTGTTGACATTCTTTGCATGTAGTGTTTGCAGGTTTTGTTATCTTAGGCATATGTCTAACAAGCTTCTTTAAGATCACTTTTACCAAATTATCAAAGTTGACATGACCCATTCTTCTATTACATAACAAAATATCATCAATTTTCCTACAAGATAACTTCTACTATCTACTTCTTTGAGGTTATAAATGTTACTTTTAGTCCTTTTACCTTTTGCAACTATTTTACCCGATTTAGCTTTTCTTATCTTACAACCTTCTTCATTGAATGTGATTTTGTGTCCATTGTCACACATTTGAGTAACACTTAGAATATTATGATTTAATCCTTCAACATAAAGGATATCATATGTAGGAAACTTTTCATACATACTAAGAGTTCATTTACCACATATTCTTATTGCAATATTGTCTCCTAAACTAACAAATCCTTCTTTGTAGCTAATTAGTTTGATGAATTTTTTTTATCACCTGTCATATGTTTAGAAAAACCACTATCTATTACCCACAAATTCTACTCTTGTACATGAAATGTAATTTGAGCAATCATTAATTATGTAGTCTCTAGATCTTTCTCTTTCCATACCTTTTTAAGTATCTTTTATGTCTTATCTTTCTTTTTATCAAAGACTTGTGAATGTTTCTTTATTTGTACTCTTGGTTTTACAAAAAAAATTCTGCAATGTTTAGCTATATGACCAAGATTATTACAATTATAGCATATTATATTTGTATCTAATAAAGGAGCAAATGAATTTCCACTCACATAGTTTGTTCTTCTTTTAGGTACAATTCTATATTCACTATCTTTATGAAAAAATTGATTACAAATATAACAATAACCATAAAAAGAGGAATACCTAGTCATAGCATTTCTTTTTGCAGGTTAGAAAGGTCATGTTGACTTCTTCTTTAGGTCTTTTACCCTTATGAAACCACTTGTATTAGTATTTCTTGTATCTGATTTTTCTTCTGGTTTCTTGTATGAAGAATCATTTGAACATGATCTTTGACCTTTCTCAATTCCTAAACTAGACATATCTTATGAACCTTTTGTTTGCTTAATATTTCATCAAGCATATTGGTCCTCTTATCAAAAAAAAATTCCTTTCTACATTACTTCTTGTTGTTACAAGATGTTTTCTCAAAGCCACTATTTCTACTTCTAGTTTTAAGCATTAATCAAATTTAGCTTGTAGTTCAAATTTAACTACTTCCATTCCTTTGACTTCTTCAACATAGGTCTTTAAGCTATCTATAGCCTATTCACATTTCTCAAGAATTTTAGATATTTCTTCAATCTCTTTTTGTGCATACTTCTTCTATTTTGAGTTTTCCTTTCTCAAGCTTTCAATCTCATGTAGGGAATAGATGAGCTCACCATCAAGATCTACTTCTCCTTCTTCTTCACCAGAGTATTCAACTTCTTATTTTTCTTGATCCTCAAAATTTTCTCCTTATGCTATGAATAGGGATTTATTTCCCTCAACTAAAAAGGCATAATCATGGTCTCCATTGAACTATCACTTTCATGAGATGAATCACTCTTTTCTTTTGTATATAGACTCTTCTTGTTTCTAAAGAAGTTCTTTTTCTTAGAGTAGTAGGGTTTCATATTTTTACCATCTTCTTCTTGCACAATGTTATCCTTTTTATTATAAGGACATTTAGCAAAAAATGTCCTATCTTTCCATAGTTAAAACACTTGAAGGGTAACTTACCTCTATATTTTCTAGATCCTCTTCTTATTCTTTTGAAAAAGTTAGCTTCTTCTTCATGTAAGTCTTCTTAGATCTAGATGTAGATGTTTCTGCTTTTTCCTTCATGGTTGTTTTGAATTTGGTTTCTCTCTTAGAGGTGTCTACATCTCCTATTCTCATCTCATAGGTAGTGAATGTTCCATGTAACTCATCCATAGTGAGTTTATCTAGATCTTGTACTTCTTCTATTGCAAAAATTTTAGAATCATGTCTGGATGGCAAGGATCTTAAAACCTTTTTGACAATGATTGATTCTTGTATCTCTTCTCCAAGTCCTCTAATTTCATTAACTATTTCATCTACTCTTAGGAGATAGTGTTGGTTAGTTTTAAAGAACCAAGAAGATCCCACTAAGCATCTATGAATTTTTCAAATTCAATTCTCAAATACTTAGGAGACGATTGGCCAATGAACAAGAGGAAGCTAGAATTATCCTCTCTTGCACTTTGGGCTCTGTAAGACCTGGGAGGGTGTTCCAAAAATGTGCACCTTATGACCTTACTACATAGTTATAAATGAAATCCTTAAAGAAACATTCTCATTCAAATGCTAAATAAATGAAATCCTTAAAGAAACTAGCAATTCCTTTGAAAGATCACACTTCTAAAGTTGAGAATTCATACAACACCAACCACAACAAAAGGTAGATTGATTAAAATATTATTAATGAATGTTGTTCTCAAATTAGATAACCAAAACCATGGGAAATGCATACAATACTTAAGATCAATGCCATATCTCTGGGAAAGGAGTCAAAACATAGAAAATTGAACTATAAGGTGAATTTAATCGTAAACATCCATGACCTTCATGAGATTGCCTTGAAATTCTCATTTTAATACTTTCAAACTCTATCACTACTTATTAGATCCACTACAGAAGTATACAAATTCATGATTTAATCAAGGCATCTTAATCGATCCATTGAACTAGAGCCTAAATTAAAACATACATCAAAGCATAATGATAATGAAGATTAATGAAAGGATTCTTGATCAAATTTTCATTAATAATTCAGATACAATGTAAAGCTAGAGAGACAATAGACTCAAGATATTTGCATTATTGTTTAGATATGTTTAGAAACCATACAATTGACAAAATCCACTTGCTCAACTCAAAACTTAAGATACAAATTTTAAATATGTTCTCTATGTGTTCACAATTTGCATAATTCAAATCTAGAATTCAATAAGAGACTAGTACTAATGGCCTTGAATTCCATTTTATGAGAACAAGGGAGAAAAGAAAGCTTAAGGTAAAAAATTAAACATGTCACATTTCAATTTGACCTCTATGACATGTTCCCTTTGCAGTTATATTTACACTTTCATTTAGAGGGAACCTAAATGAGACAAAGTTTATTTCCATTTGCTGAGGAAGATAGACTTGCCTTCCAAAAGGAACTTTGTTGGAAAGAATAATCTTCTAACCTTTGTAGCATATTCATTCCTTTGAGAAAAATGACAAAATATGCAAAGGATAGAAAAAGTGAATAAACATCCAAATCAACATCCCAATCATTGGTGATTAACATTTACCTATTGCGTTTTCAATTTGGAGACACATGTGTTTTATACATTGTAATCTCTAAGGCCAGACCTTTATTATACTTGACCAAGGATATGTGTTCTTCATCCATTTCTTCACAAATCAAATTCATCAATAAATATCTTCTTCCATTGCTCATATTTTGCATCAGATGTCCAATTGAAATTAATAATTTCATCCATCTTCTTTCTATATGGAGAGTAATTTGTTGTCACTGAATTGGATTCTTTATTGAAATCTTCTAAGAAGCTGATGATGAATGATATTTTCTCAAGAGTATTCTTCAATATATCAATGTCTAAACTCTCACAAATAATAGTTGCTTGAAAAACAATAGTGGTATCCACTTGGTGCTTCCATGTTTGTAGAGGCTTGACCTCATCAAACATATGTTGAATATCATGTAACAATGGAAAATCTTCCTCATCAAATTTGGCCTTCAATTCTCTTATTATCTGCTCCAATGGGGCAACATACCCCTAAAAATTTTGTTCCCTAACCTCACAAACAAATATATAAATTGGGATCACCCTTGGATACCTATCCTTATGTTGCTTTTCCCCAACTTCCATAAGCTTCAAATCACCAAATCTAGGAATCCATTTATCTAAGATTGGGGCAATCAATTCCTTATCCCTCTAAGAAAACCTTATTTGTTTCAGCATCAAAGAATAATTTGCATGAACACTATTCAATTTTCTATAAATTTTCTTATTCATATGTTTAAGTACTGTATGAACAATATTGGATATTTTCTCATACATGGTATCCTAACCTTGTTCAAACAATTTCTTGTACACCTCAATTTGCAATAGTAATTGTGCTTTGGTAGGCTCATTTGATGGAATTGCGCCTGATGTGCTTGGTTCCTCTACTGTGAGTGGTTCCTGACCCATGTTATATGGTATTATTGCCAAGGCTTGTTCTGGTGGAAGGGAAGATTTAGACTGTGTCACTGGAGAAGTAGGTGGTGCATGACTTGAGCTAGATGGGCCTTGTGCCCTCAATATCTCTATCTGCTACTTGTATAATGCTACCTCAGTTTCCAATACAATTGATAGGCTATCGTTAGGTCCCATTACTTTAGAATATAAAATTCAATTTGTTGACTAGGTAGTGTTCAAGGTGATTTGAAATAGAAGAAGTCTAGAGTATCTCCCTCAGGTTTTCTAACTTTTAAGAACAACTTAATATTAATTCTAACTTCAAATTGTCTAACTATAAAGCAATTTATTCCTAAGAAAACATGAAATGTTTGAACTGAAAGCATAAGAAAACTAATTTGGAAAGCATGATGACTAAATTGAAAAGTATAGAAATGACTAAACTAAGAAGCTGAAATTTTATAAAAGTAGAAAAACTTATAACAATCCATAAAATATCTTCTTAACAATAAAGATTCTAACAGTTAATAACAGAAAAACTAAGGAAGTGAAAAGCAATGAATACTTCAGAACTAAAATTTCATAACAGTAAATTTAATGATTCTCTACATAACAACAACATAATAAAAGAAAACACTTATCTACTTAAGTCATCTCCCGTCGAGTGGCTAGCTCGTGGGTTATCACATTCATTCTCAGCTCACATTCACAGTTATTTCAGAAACACTTCTATCAACCGTAATTATCATCCATAACTCATAACTCAAAATTTTTAGATAACAATCTCTTTATTCATAAACTTCAGAAACAATCTGGAAATATAACATTACTTTTTCACTATATATCTTACTTCTAGAGATCATGTCTTTTATAGAGAAACTGTAACTACATCCTATATTTCAGATGGTATGGATAACCATTAAAAATATCTAAAACAGATCTACGAATAACTCATATGTCTTTAAAAACCTATTACATAGTATTTAGGAGGCTCAAGTCGAGCCATAAAGTCTTTAACTCAAAAGATAATAGAAATAACAACTTTAAGAGAAACTCTATCTTCGGTCCATCACCCTAAAGTTCCAGAGCATATTTCTAGCATATACCTTCAGCCTGTTCTAGAGCACATGCTGGCTGGATGCTTCTAATCTACAACTTTGATTGACCAATTATTATCTACAAAACACTTAAAATAACCCATTAAATTTGTATTGGAAAAATACTTCAAGAAATCAAAATAAATAAAGTTCATACAATTTCTCACTAAAAATTAAGCAATTATTTCTCCTAAAATATAATTAATTGGCAGAGGATAGAGATTTGCATGTATGAACTAGGTCTTTATGGCATTATCATGATGAGGTTATTTTTACCTCATCAACAACCACCTTTTGCTAACTTCCAGTATACTCATCAACCAATTCATTGTACTTACTCCTATACATATCCCTTTCAAGAGTAAGGATTTCTACTTTTTCTTTAGCAAATTTTGCAACATTTACTACCATATTAGTTGCTTTCTGGATCTGAAAGACAATGACCAAATTGTTAATACATCCCATTCTTCACTAAATGTTGATCCCTAAAGTGCCATTTTTTCCTCTTCTTCATTTTGAAATAAGGGCTTTTCAGACCTCCTTATGGTGTCCAACACCACTGCATCAACTATGTCATATTCAGGTAACAACAATACACCACTCTTTTGTACAAGTTCTCTAGCCTCCTTAGCTGTAATGTTTTGGAACTCCTCCCTCATAACTTTCCTTACATTTTCCTAAATAATACGTTCAGGGAGTTCCAGGTGTAAGCTCATTTCTCTAGCCACATTTTCTACATATTTTGAGGCTTTTCTATCCATATAAAATCCCTGGATGCCTTAGTTCAATAGAAGAATCATCTTCCATGAATGCTTTGCAAGCTTCTTTCCTTAAATCATTTGTATTGTTCAAACCACTAAGATCAGCCTTTCCAAGTCTAAGGCCACTTTCCATTGAACTTGAGGCAACATCCATTATTAGAGAGGGAATTCCTTATTGCATTTCTTCAGGAGTAAAAAAATATCATCCTCCTCTATATCAAGGTAATCAAATACCCCTTTAGCTTCAATCTTTTGCTTCTTAGCAGGTGGTTTCTTTAATGGAGCAAGACTTCTAGGAGGTGAATCTACATCAATTACAATCAATGGAACTTGTCTTGGGGGTGATGGCATTGATCTCTCAAGAGAAGTTACCCTTGATCCCTTTGATGTAGTAGGGGTTGGCAATGTTTGATTTTTCTCCGTTGTCTTATTCTTCCTAAAATATATTCTTATCTTTGATGGTGGATAGTAGGAGGGTCTCTCCTCCAACACTAGATTAGGATCTTCCTCAACTGCCACTTAGTTTCCTTTATCTGTAACCACATGCTCCTCCCTCAAGATACCAACTATGTTCTAAAAATTATCTATAACATGCACAATTCTATTAAAACCACCCTTGATATTGGGCATAGAATCATAGTCAAGATTGGACCTCTTAACTTTCTCCACCATTTTATTGAAAGCTAGATTTTTTTATTTTCTCTCCTCTTGTTATTGGAAGTTGTTGTGCCTATTGCACACACACCCCATTTAGACTGGGGATCCCCTCTCTCCTTTTCGCCTTTGCTAGGTCATTTTTCCCTCTACATCATTTTATGTGCCCTTAATGGTGAGCTCAAATTGGTCACATGTAATGAAATCACCAGTTCCTTATTGACCAAGATTCACCACCCCAAAATTTCCCAAGTCTTTGGCTCTTACAAGAATGCCCCTGTAGGTTTCCTATGGCCTGTTTCTGTAGCGTCTTCCAAGCCCTACAGACCTGCATATGTAGGTTTCCCATTATGGGTCCCTGCTACCCCATCGCCATTATCTCTTCATCACACAACTAGTGGCCAACCTCAGAAATTCACCCACATGGTGGGATCTGCATCTCTTCTAGCCATTCGATGGTCACACCACATCTAGTCTCCGTAGCTCCAACTAATTCATCTACCGCCATGCCTAGTATTAATTGTGGGCCATAAATGTGATTTTTCCTATAAATATGCACCCAAACCTATCATTTTCACCAATGCATTTTAAAATTTCAAAATGAAGGAACAAAAAAGGAGGAGCTCATGCCCGCATCGCCCCTTGGTGGATCAAAATCAAAGTCTTTGTCGAATTTTTTCGTTGTTCTTAGGTATGCTAGCCTTTGAAATTTTGAAATGTGTGCTTACTAGGGTTTGTGAATTAATTGTAAAATATTGAAATAAAACCTTAAATCACTCAGGGGTTCTCACAACTGTTGGTCCCACATACAAATCCACTCCTACTTTAAAACTCATGAAATCACTCATATAGTGCCCTCAAAATGATGGGGAACCCTATGTTTTCTTCATCATTCTTTGCATTGCATAAAGTCATTTGCAGCTTGCACCCTTGTCATTGTTGCCCTGATGAAACTAAGGAAACCCTGAGTGAAAATGATTAAGCCCTTGACCTGTTGTAGGTCTGCCTACATGGGTCGTTGCTTGTGGGCAACTGTCTCCCTTCCACCATTGGTCAATGGTCTAACCCCAACCACCTTCCACGTCGTGGGTCCCACTTTGACTATTACCATTAGTTACCCAAATCTGCTAAGATTGGGAAGAGCTTGTAGGCTATTATTTGTGGGTCATTGTGTGTGGCTTGCCATTTCCTAGGTACCATCACTTATCAGCAAAACCCTCCCGTCTGTCTGTGGTGCAAAGTTTGACTCTTCCATCTTCGTCTTCAGTTTACCCAAAATGACAAAGTCAAAATGATATGCAGACTGATCCCTATGGGTGGCCACATGCTGGTGGTTGTTTCCCCACTGTTGTTTCCTAATGCTCTTGCACCGTCATCCTTCTACATGGTAGGTTCTACAGGGGACTTTTCCCTTGGCCAAAACCTCAATTTTTTTGACACCTAAGCAAGGTGCATGAACTTGTTGCAGGTCTTCTTATATGGACCACCATCCTTCCAATGTCGTTCTTAACAGAAACCATTCAATGGTAGTCCAATGTCTCCCTTTTGCATCCTCTAAATGGTAAAACTTCACAACATGATCTGTAACGCACAAGATTCCCATGGGTCTTGTAGTGTAGACTTTCACCTCTAGGTCGCTATTCCCTAAAGTCTGTCACTTAACGGTGGAGGCTCCAAATGTCTTTCAACCATCTTCTACCCACATGCTTTGAACCTACAAACACATCAAAGCCCAATCAAGCAACTTCAAGTGCCTTAAAACTAATTCCCATATGTGCCAAATCACTTCACTAGAACTTTAGCCACCAAGATCATAATGCAAAATTTTTGCTATGGGCGACTGCTTGCAGGCCTCTGTGGCCTTGGTGTCATCCTGCTCCTCGTCCCTCCTAATGGATTCCAACCTAGGGAAACCCACATCCTTGGGCTCGCAGTGCTCTTTATGATCCAAATGAGCCACTAATAATGGATAATTATGACCTCTTAATGATGAATTACTAGATCTAACCCTTGTTTTGCAGGATTTGACTAATGCTTGCCCTTATTTACATATGAATGCACTTACTTCATCTTTGCACATAGGATTTATGGAATTTGTTGTAGGTCCATCAGGGAAGTCTACTAAGAAAACTGATAAAGGAAATAAATATGCACATGTGTCGTGAGGAATTGAAGTAAAGGACTAGATGAAATATAAAATTCATAGAGTGGAGTGTACCTCCAAGCTCTCCTCTACTTGGGACTCAGTATCAGACACAAACCTTGGACACCTAGACATTGATGATTTCCAACAAAGGGTAATGGTTAACCCCACAATAGAGAATGTTCAAAATATTAAAGTGAGTGGTCTCACAAAGATGGTTAGTTTCCCTCCCACGCTCATTGCCATGGAGCTAGTTATGGTCTGTAGAGAATGTTGTCTCACAAACATAAATATTATTGATCATGATGGAAGAGTGTTGGCAGACTTGTCTACCAAATCTATTGGCTAAACATTCCACATCCCCTCATTCGATGTTATGAAAGAAACAAAAAAAGGGTATGCTGAAAATATGTGGAAAGAGGACCTGTTGGGATGCATAAGATTAATCAACCAACATTGGTTGAAATAAAAGAGGGGAAACACCACGAAGGTATCCCAAGAAGTGTTCAGGAGCAACTTATTTGAATAATACCATGATTTGGTTACCCTATTGAGAAGGGTAATGGGTTGAATGACTACTGCATTCTTCAAGGAATGGATGTTCTACTTTATTAAGGAGATCATTCTGGGCAAGACCAAGTTCCATTGGGCCAAGATGATCAGTGACAACATGCACAACTAGCTCATGGCCATAAAGAAGACCTCTCAATTTTACATGACTTCATTTCTAGTGTACCTCTTGGAAGAAAATTTCCTGTACAAAGGACTCTTCATTGCAAGCAACCTAGGAACAAAGAAATGAGACCTCAAGGTATATGACTGCTACCCTTAGTTGTAGTACCAGAACTTAAAAAGAGAATACAAGAGGGTGAATGTTGCCTTCATTGCACACATAATTAGGCTCTAGGAGGGGAATTTGAGAGAAGGGGTATCACACAGCACCAGATCCTTCATCCTATGGTTTGGGTACCTATTCATATAGTTCCCAAAGTTTACATATATCAGAACAATAGGATTCTCAGGGAGACCCTACCGGCTATTGCGCTACCCCATTGACTGCATGATCCTGCTAGAGGCTTCTCAACAATTGTAGAATTCCCATACACTATTAAGTGACAAGCATAGAGTTGGGATTCCATATCCCCTAATTTTTGGGCAAGGAATGTATGCCTGTCCTATGGCCCAGTGGATGGAGTACTTACAAAAGGAATTGGTGGAATACGGCCACTTGGACCTCCACACCAACTGAGGAAGAATGAACCATTATGGGAAGTTGAAGAAATGGGTTAGAAAAAAGAGGGGAAACACCACGAAGGTATCCCAAGAAATGTTCAGGAGCAACTTATTTGAATAATACCATGATTTGGTTACTCTATTGAGAAGGGTAATGGGTTGAATGACTACTGCATTCTTCAAGGAATGGATGTTCTACTTTATTGAGGAGATCATTCTGGGCAAGACCAAGTTCCATTGGGCCAAGATGATCAGTGACAACATGCACAACTAGCTCATGGCCATAAAGAAGACCTCTCAATTTTACATGACTTCACTTCTAGTGTACCTCTTGGAAGAAAATTTCCTGTACAAAGGACTCTTCATTGCAAGCAACCTAGGAACAAAGAAATGAGACCTCAAGGTATATGACTGCTACCCTTAGTTGTAGTACCAAAACATAAAAATAGAATACAAGAGGGTGAATGTTGCCTTCATTGCACACATAATTAGGCTCCTAGGAGGGGAATTTGAGAGAAGGGGTATCACACAGCACCAGATCCTTCATCCTATGGTTTGGGTACCTATTCATATAGTTCCCAAAGTTTACATATATCAGAACAATAGGATTCTCAGGGAGACCCTACTGGCTATTGCGCTACCCCATTGATTGCATGATCCTACTAGAGGCTTCTCAACAATTGTAGAATTCCCATACACTATTAAGTGACAAGCATAGAGTTGGGATTCCATATCCCCTAATTTTTGGGCAAGGAATGTATGCCTGTCCTATGGCCCAATGGATGGAGTACTTACAAAAGGAATTGGTGGAATACAGCCACTTGGACCTCCACACCAATTGAGGAAGAATGAACCATTATGGGAAGTTGAAGAAATGGGTTAGAAAAAAGAGGGGAAACACCACAAAGGTATCCCAAGAAGTGTTCAGGAGAAACTTATTTGAATAATACCATGATTTGGTTACTCTATTGAGAAGGGTAATGGGTTGAATGACTACTGCATTCTTCAAGGAATGGATGTTCTACTTTATTGAGGAGATCATTCTGGGCAAGACCAAGTTTCATTGGGCCAAGATGATCAGTGACAACATGCACAACTAGCTCATGGCCATAAAGAAGACCTCTTAATTTTACATGACTTCATTTCTAGTGTACCTCTTGGAAGAAAATTTCCTGAAAAGGACTCTTCATTGCAAGCAACCTAGGAACAAAGAAATGAGACCTCAAGGTATATGGACTGCTACCCTTAGTTGTAGTACCAAAACTTAAAAGAGAATACAAGAGGGTGAATGTTGCCTTCATTGCACACATAATTAGGTTCCTAGGAGGAATTTGAGAGAAGGGTATCACACAGTACCAGATCCTTCATCCTATGGTTTGGGTACCTATTCATATAGTTCCCAAAGTTTACATATATCAGAACAATAGGATTCTCAGGGAGACCCTACCGGCTATTGCGCTACCCCATTGACTGCATGATCCTGCTAGAGGCTTCTCAACAATTGTAGAATTCCCATACACTATTAAGTGACAAGCATAGAGTTGGGATTCCATATCCCCTAATTTTTGGGCAAGGAATGTATGCCTGTCCTATGGCCCAGTGGATGGAGTACTTACAAAAGGAATTGGTGGAATACGGCCACTTGGACCTCCACACCAACTGAGGAAGAATGAACCATTATGGGAAGTTGAAGAAATGGGTTAGAAGATAGTAAACACATCAACCTCAAGTCAAAGACTTATGGGATAAATTCAAAAATGATAAAGAAGTGCGAATGAGGCACTACATGAGGATGACGAATCAGTTCCTAAGGTCAACAAATATATTTCTCATGCCTAACCAAATAGTGGAGGAAGACACCAATATTGTGGATGACAGATACAACGTTGTGGCCAACTTACCTTTTCTTATGATAGACTGAAACGAAGAAGAGGTCACCGACCTTGATATATTGACATGACCCATTGAGAATAGAACAAGGCAATGGGTAGACACCTAGATTGCCTAGCTTAAAATACAAGGTGTTGAGTTGATATATGGTGAGCTTGAGGACAAGCTTGAAAGTGAGATGAACACTAGAGTAACTAATGCCCTATCAAAAGAGGTTCCCAAGTCCCCACTATCGACAAGGTCAAAGAAAAGGAAGGATGTGCCTGAGCATAGTCCTAAACATAAGGTATATTCTAGGAAGATCACAAAGGGAGTTTCATCCAAAAAAGTAAAAAAATTAGGGGCATTCATACTTGAGATGCCCACCATTAAAGAGGAGGATCCCCAACAAGAAGAAGACACCGAGCAACTGCACTCATTTCCTATCACATCCATTCCCATTTCTGCTACTACTGTTGCCACTCCACCTTCTATCTCTCAAGCACTTCCCGTCTCATCTCTGCCCGCTGTGGATATCTCTGTTCACCTCGTCTCTGCCTTACCAATGACTCTAGTAATGGTACTAGACTCCACCTCCACTACATTCTTGATTTTGTCTTCTTCACTCCCTCCTCCACTACCCACTCTTTCTACCCCACTACCTGTAGTGACCACTGTCACTATGCTACTTCTTACTCAGTCACATGCTTTTGAGACATATATGCAAAAAAATTCTACTAAAATTTTTGTGGTAATCCATGACCCCATGGTCGAAGCCATGATGGCCCAAATTTTTTTGGCATTGCCTCTTCCTCTACCACCTATAGAGCCACCAAAGATGGAAGCTACAATACAGATCTTGGAAGAGATGGAGAAGCGTCACACAAAATAACAAAGAGATGTTGTGAAAGATATAGTTGAAGAGCTTGAGGATTCAGATCGAGATGATTACTTTGAACATTTGGAGGGTGGGCTAAGCATAAATTTGGATAAAGTGGCATCCAATGAAGAAAGGTCACATTCTTTAGAGGAAGATACTGAAGCTATCAATGAGCGATATGTTATAGAAACATCAGACCAAGAATTGGGAGAAGAATTACAACAACATCCCAAGAATGTGAATGAAAAGGCTGATCTAGAAGGTTGCATCTCTAAAGGAAAGACTAATATAGACATAGATGTGGAAATACTCAAAGGACCACCACCAATTGGCGAAGTCAAGGGCCTAGTCTAGGAGGAAGAAGCACCTCCTGCAAAGGAGAAGAAAAAGGAAAATGATAAAGAAGAAGAAGATGTGCTAAGAAAAATCCTTGAGCCTGAGCAACACGTTGAGCTCCAACATGCATAAGAAAAGGCACCAAAAAGGAAGATGTCGTCGAGGAAAATATAACTCCCATCGAGTCAGATAGAAGGAAGACAATACAAATAGAAGACTTAGATGAAGAAGAGAAGATTGATCAAGAAGCTCCTAGAAATGAAGAGGAATGACCTCAAAGTGAACAAAGAGAGGAAGGTGATCATGAATCACCCAAGGAGAAAACCAAGGTGCCTGATTGGTTGGAGTGGAAAACACAAAATAAAACTCCTGTGGCTATTGATCCCAAGGCTATACTTGAGGAAATACTGGGCTAGGGCACAAACAAAGACAAGAAAAGAGAAGAATCCTAGAGTTCACTCCCACATCATGGTAGATGCCTCTAGATCCAAAACAATACAAATTGCTACCCCTATGGTGGATAAGGATACATGCACAAGTTATACCATATCAACCATTAACCTAGGCCCGACAATCCAAGAGTAGAAAATGGATGAATTCCAAGGGTATGTGGCCATAATCATGCAATAGATGAATCAAAATCAATCCACCAAGGAGGATTTAAAGGCACAAGGGCTAGATCTCATTGCTTATATCCAACAGTGGACATTCATAGAAGATGAGACCCCGACCAAATCATTCATGCTCACTCTCCTCTCCCAAGAAGAGCTAAATAGAATGGAAAAGATGAAGAACTAGACCAAGTCCACACTGGATTGGTTCAACCATGTGAGATAAGCAACATGGGCATCCACCACACTGCTAGGGAATTCAACAAGTTATGAGTGTTGCAGAATCAAATTAATGAAATGATAAAGACATGCAATAGGCTCACCAATCTATATAGGATCACATATCCTAAGCTCGAAAGCATCCTCAAGCTTCCTTGGACAATATGGGAAAAAGGACCTAGAGCTCATAAAGGATTATCATTGGCAAGTGGAGACATGGAAAATGGGCCTTGATTATAGGAAATATGTTTTAGAGAAGGCTTTGCATGAGCTAGAGCTCAATCTTGAATGGGTTGTGGAACTCCAGGGTAACAATGAAGATTACTTGAAAATGATGACGGATTATGAGATGCTTTCTCTAGAAATAGATCCAAAGAAGGTCAAACCATTCTTCCACAAGAAGATGGAGCAAGGGGCCATAGACACATTGTCACTAGATTTTATGGACTTTGCTGCCAAGGCTTTTGCACAGTCAACACAAGTCATCAAGGAAACCCCTAAATGCACTAAGAGTTGGAAGTAGATTATAGATAGACTTAAGAAGATATCCTTCTAGATCCTTAAATCCAATATCATGGAATGGGATAAGCTTCAATATTTAATCGAGAAATTCGTGGGGTATGCTACTCTCCAAAAGAATGTGGGAAAGCCCATTATTGATGATGAATATTTGTCAAATTAGCTATAAAACAAGGCAACCACTATAGGACAAACAACTATAGTGCCAAAGTCACTAGGTGAAAAAATAGGGAAGAGACAAAAGATGTATTTTATATTGTCATATATTTGGGGGTAGGTGAAACCCTAATGTAAAATGAATCTAAGCCATACAATGAAAATTTATCCTATCCATTCATTTTTATTTTGGAAAAATATAAATAGGGGTCCCCTCTCATTTTAAAAGAGAGAGTTGAGTTGTATAAAGGCTTGCTGCAAAAATTTAATGAGAATTCCATTATTTTGATGGGTTCTTATGTTTCTTCACATGTGTGCATGATTCATCTCCTCAATATTATATTTTAGCTTTGTTCTAGTTTTAAGTTACTTTAGTTGTTAGTTATGCTACACTTTAATGGTGAAGAATGGTATGGTGTTGATCCCTTCCTTTTTCATACTTTTTGTTGTTTGTTGATGATGAACAATAGTGTAAAGTTAGTCTAAACATTATTAATATTGTTGCACTTAAGTTCATCTGTTGTTCATTCTTTAATGGTGAATGGATGGTTGAAAATCTGTAGACCTTAGAAGATTACACTAGTTTCATGAGACTATAGGTGGTCCCTTAGTTAAGTGGAACTTAGTTTTAGCAAGGTTGTCCATTGTAGCATCCTCTATTGTTACTGTTCAACTTTAGTTGTAGGTTTAGGAAACTATCTATCCCTTTTGCCTTTTGACTTTTTTTTGAAAATTGAAGTTGAAGTAAAGTTTTAGCATCATTGTAAAGCCAAATCTAATGATGACATGGAGTTTTAGATTGTTGTCCCAAAGTTGCAGCAGTTGTACCCCATTTCCAGAATTAAAAAATATCCATTTGAAGATCCAATTCCCTCCATGCTTAGCCAACTATAAATTCCCTTTGTGATTACTAGCAAATCACATCAACCAACTAAACTATTCCAAGCATTATCATGACTTGACATTAGAGAGACCTTGGGGTGATTTCTAGAACTTAGTTGCAGAAATTACCTTCCAAGAGAGGCATTGAACTTGTGTAGTGTCTATGTTGAGATAGTGTAAATATCACCCATCAATAGAATTGGTGCTAGAAGGAAGGATAAACAAGGGAAGAATACATTGCTCTAGTCATCATTCATTTTATGCTTTCCTCTCCTCCTAGCATGCATGAATAGAACTGACACTAGAAGTAGGGCCTCTTAGTTAAGCTAGATTGAATTAGTTGCTTCTCCCCTCAAAGGTTTTATAGAGTTCTTAAATCCACACCAGACAAAGGGGAGTTCTAAGAGCTCAAGACCCCTACTAAGGCTAAAAGAGCCAAAAAGGGAAAGCATCCACTTCAGCCCCTTCCATCCACCATCCATCACCTCCATCTCCTTCCATCCATCCATATCACCTCTCCTCATCACCCCTGACAACACTTCCTTCCACCCAGCCATTCCAAACTACCTTTCCACCTCCTTCCTCCCACAACCAGGGTGCTATCCTAGCCCCAACACTCCATTCCTTGTCCAACTACTATTCCTTTGTATTCTCAAGTCACTGTAACATAGCAAACATAGCCTCCACTTCCCACAATGGCTTGGTTGGGAAACAACCCATCCCCATTGTCTTTTAATGACTACCACAACATGCAAAAGAATCTAGAAGGATTTTGAACTAAGTTCCCTCCTCTGGATCCACACAGGATAGCAGAAGAGAAAATTAAGATTTTCCAAATGGACTTGAAGGATATGTAGATAGAACATGAAGACATAGCTTGTAGGCTCTTTCCTTACTCATTGGGGAAAGAGGCCTTCTATTGGCACATCCATTTTCCAACTTGATCCATCACCACTTGGGATCAATTGAAAGACATGTTTTTGTAGAAGTTTAAACTTCCTACCAGTCCTTCTGAGTTATACCAGTAATTCATATCCGTATGGAGAGAAGCCAATGAGCCCATTAGCTCCTTCAAAGACCAATTCCATAGAGACTACATGAAGTTGTAGCCACCTTACATGGTCGATGATGCCTCGGCTAGGTTGGTTTATTACATAGCCTTGGAAAATCTTACATCTGCATTGGTTGGATGCATATGGAGAAGCAGTCACAACAAACATGGACTCAAGGCACCACATTGTGGGTTTGTTTCCATCATTAGGACCAGCATCTCATCCAGCTAAAATCCAAGGACTTACTCATGCTTTGGTGAATCAGATGCCCATGCTAAACCAAGTCCTTGAGTTGCCAATAGTCCTGCATCTAGGGAAGCCACTCAATCAGGCACCTCCAATGCCTCATTACTTACAACCTCAGCAGAAAAAAAGTTACTCTCAGTAGGCCCAAGTGTCTTCATACCTACAAGGCTCCCAGTTCCCTCTTGCATAGTAGAACCAACCCATAATGCATCATGCCTTCCTTCATAACTCAGTACTATAGTAGAACAATGTGGAGAAAGATTAGATCGTTGAATTGACTAAAATGGTAAAGAAGTTGTCCAATGATATGATGCACCTGAGGAACCAAAACAACCAATTGTAGGCTTCTCAAAGGAGTATTCAATCTAATATAAACCAAGTTAACCATCATTCAAGTGCTTCTTCTTGGTAGAATTATGAAAAAGGACAAAATTCAGGCCAAAAAATTTGAGCGAAGACCTTCACAAAGGCAAAATAGAATGTGGAATACAAGGCCAAAAAATGGAGGTGTCCCCAAACCTCTTGAACAACTAGGCAGTGCCAACAAACCTATGAGTGGGTTCTATCTAGTTGAGCTAACCCTATCTGGATGGTGCAAGATCCACAAGATGAAAAGGCATTCTGAATTGGATTGTCTAAAGTTTTAATCTATAGCAAAAAAATTCCAAGTAGAAGTCTAGAATGTTGTTGATGGTCTGGGTTGCCAAGACTTAGTTCCTTTAGAGTCGTATGATTCTTCAGTGCTGGTGGTCAACCAAGCTCCTTTCCCAAAAGTTGAAAGCAACTCACCTAAGAAGGAGGCTTCCCCCAAAAGCGAAGAAGTGAAAGAGGTGAGTAACGATGATACTTTATCTCAACGGTTTGATTCGATAGATAATGGTATAACAGATGAGGAAGAAACTTGCAAGAATGAAGTCCATATGTTCCACCAAAGGGTAACCTCGTATAACCTAAGAAAAAGACAAGTTGGATGCCATTTCACCATTTCTACCCCTCCCAACAACTTTAATACTCCACCTAATCCCAATTCCATTGTTGTGCACTCAACACACATGCCCCGTTCGAAACGAGAACCCTCTTTTTTTTTGTCTTTTTGGGTCATTTTTTTTTCCTCTGCCTCATTTTACGCACCCTCGTTTTGGTGTCCTGGGTGGTCAACATACCTCCAAAGTCTCATTTTAAGTTGACCGTGTTTCGCCCCTTCAATTTTTCCAAAATCTAGGGCCTTGCAGGGCCTCCCTGGCAGTTGGCCTCTGCCAGCGGCCATGGAGCTTGTCAGGCCCGCACTATCTGGTTTCCTTGGCTCGTGTCCACCATCCCAAACAGCGAAAGGCTTTCGCCTTCCTGGCCCCTTGGGCCCAGCTCACTATTTTCCGTTTGGTGAAACTTGCAATATTTCTTAGCTACTTTCGCCCCTTCTAGGCCTGAACCACTAGATTTCCTCTCCTCAAACTCCATGCGAACTTCGCCGTTCCCGACACCAAATCATTGATAGAACTCTGCCCTTCAAGCCCCGGGTTCCCCTTCACCGCTAGTGGTTTAGGAAATGAATTTCAAACAGCCACCGCCTCACGTCTTTCCAACCTTTGGGCCCCGGACCTCCCACTACTATCCTCAAATTCAAATCCACCAACCATATGTTTTTCCATACTTGCATTTAATGAAGCCATTAATGGTGATTGGAGTATAAATATCTTGCTCAACCTGTCATTTTCACTTGTCAAGGTTGCAGAGAGAGATCAAAGTGCTTGCCAGAGAGGTCACTACCTTTGTCAATCGTCACCCTCACACCCGTTGCCGTCACTTGCCAATCATTGGTGGATCTCACGCCTTGCCGCATCGAGTGTTCGAGGCAGGTTTACCATTTTCCCTCCCAAGAGTTTTTTCATGATTTTAAAGCCAAAAGTGATGAACAACCCAGGTTAAGATTACATTTAAGTGATAGAACATAAGACAATGCACAAAACCTATGAGTTAGAATCTTTTAGAAACCTCCAAAGCGCCCCCTAGGATCAACCTGGAACTTAGCCCGTGCGCGACTGTTCTTCGCTCAGGGCATTCACAGTGTCTAGGCTCGTGCTTCTTCTTTGCCAACAAAATTAATAAAATTCAACATCATCTCAAACTGGCCACACCATCTCCCGGGCCTGGCTCCTCGGGTCTCTACTGGCGGTTTTCCGTCAAGCATCAAACTTAAACTCTGAAAGATGACCTCCATTTTCGCCTCCTGAGCCTGAGCCCCTAGACTTCCACATCTGGAATTCCCCGGGGCTTTCACCATTCCAAAACAGCTGCCAAATCCCATCTGCCTGAGCCTCAAAGCCCGCCCTACCTTTCGTCATCGGGTCTTACGTGCCAACCTACCTTCTGGCACCTCACTAGGTCCTGACTCGTGGACTTCTGTGACCGCTTCACCATTTCAAACGACAAACCTATGATGTCCTCCTGCCTCCTGAATCTTGACCAACCTTTTTCCACTAGGGTTCCAAATCATTGAACTATGACGTCACCAGAAAAATTTACATTCACTATAAGGTCTGGCCGAATGGTGGAAGTCTCGACAAAAGGGTTTTCTTCAGGGTGATGTCTCCCCGACAGGGTAAAGTCTCACCAAAATGTTGGGCACTTAGGGAGAGGTCTCGCCAATGAAGGGAACTTTCACTATGATGTCTTCCCAAAAAGCAATGGTCTCGGTGATGGAAAGGGATATCGATATGACTCCTGTTGCCTTCCATGATGTTTGGCCGACTCGCTGGAGTCATACCAAAAGAATGGTGCCTTCAGTGTAATGTCTCACTGATCGATAGAAGTCTCACCGAAAGAATGGTGCCTTCGATGTAATGTCTCACCAACCGATAGAAGTCTCACCGAAGGTTGGCAGCTTCGGTATGACATCTTGCCGACTGAGGGGTGGTCTTGCCAATAGCGATGGAATTGCCAATGGAAAAAGATATCGATATGACTCTTAGTACCTGCTATGACCTCTAGCCGAATGTTGTGGTCTTGTTGATGGGAATTTGGCTTTGGTAAGAGCCCTAGCTAAATGGCTTGTCTTCGGTATGACCTCCTACCGAATGAATGACGTCTTATCTAGTGAAAATGTCCTACCAACGGGAACACAATAGTGTAACTCTTAAGGGATCACTATGATGTCTGGCTGATAGCGATTGTCTCAGTGACAATTTTTGGATATCGATATGACTCTGGCCACTCGCTATGAACTCTTGCTGATAGTTGTATGCTATGTTGATCACTGCTAAGAAGTATAATCAAATCAGGGAGACTCAGCTAGTGTCTCACCGACATGCGATTCTGTCTGAAGAACTTTTGACCACTTGAAAAGCTTATGTGGTATGTGTTCCACCAATCAGAGGAGGTTTAGGGTGAACCCTTGGTCCAGTTTGTTGGGATGCCCCCTACGAAATTTCACCCGATGATCGCCGTTCTGAATGGTGAAAGCATGACGGCTTCCCAGCTCCAGAAGCCTGAACACTTGAAAATTGCAAAATTACCGACCTCCCTTGAACCCACCGGGTCCCAGACCTCGAAATTCCATCTTTGAGATTCCCTTTGTGCTTGGACATTTCAAACAGCCAACACCAAATGGCTTTTTGGCCTCGTACCTGCGGATGCACCCAAATCGATCCAAAAGACCTCAAATTTGAAATCTGATCTCGACCCACATGCTCAAATTCGGCCCTCTTCGCTATGAGCCTTTTGAACCATCAAAATTTGGTCGAGAGAAATCTCCTAGATCACTCTACCTTGTTTTCCCTTTCAAAACAACATTCCTACCAGGGAAGTCCAGACCTCTGGGCCTGGATTTCCCGAAATCCCTCATCTAAATGACTAATGACATCTGGAAGTAGAAGTATGATTTTTATGAATAATAAAATGTCCAAATTTGATTTCATCCATAGGATTTTAACTATCATCAAAAATTTCATGCTCAGTTGCACTGACTATGCCTTTGGTTGTAGGATATATGGAATCAGGTGCAGGACCCTCGGGAGAAACTATGAAAAAGGACAAAGGAAAGAAGTCAGGAAAGAATCCTTGTGGAAAAGAGGACAAAGACCAAATGAAGTACCAGTTCCAGGTTGGACCTTTGCACTCAAAGGTTGCCATAGACTAGAAAGAAATCACCAACACTAATATCGGCCACATCGATATTGATGAATTTAAACAAAGGGTCAGAGTCAACCCGAAAACCAACAATGCAAGGCTAATCAGGAAAAGTGGAATCACAAAAGTTGCGGGCTTCCCTCCATCTCTCGTTGCCCCTGAAGTAGTCATGGCTTGTTGGCAGGCATATCAAACCAAGACAAGAACAATTGTTGACCAAGATGGGAACATTCTTGTTGACATGTCAGTTGAGGGAATCACAAAGACCTTCCACATTCCCACCTTCATCGAGATGGAGACGCCTACCATAGAGGAATGTAAAGTAGCATGGGATGCCAACTCGACTAGCTGCAAGAAGTTGATAAATCAGCACTGGCTCAAAGAGAAACGGGGCAACGTTGCGATGGTTCCTCAGGAACTCTTCCGCAGTGATTTTCATGAAGATTACTATTATCGCCTGGATTTGCACCCTACAGAATGTAAAATTTGACAATCTAGGGGAACATGGGAAGACCTCCAAAGATGTGGGTTTCTTGTAAGAAGAGGTCAACCTTTAGAGAAGGCTGACTTCCTTTTGTGTCACCTAAAGCTACAGATCTTGTAAAGGGAAAGGGAGAAGAAATGCATAAAATAAAGCTAAATCCTAAGGTGATACACCAAATGTTACTTGGATTTGAAACCAAACTTCATACACTTGCTTTCAATGACTGAAGATAAATTTGCACAACTTACTTCCGCATATATTTTTGCAAAAGTGTTTCACAAACAGGTCTTGGTGCTAAGATTCCTAGAAGGAAAGTTAATTTCACATCTAGAATTCATTACATCTTTTTGACACAATTTGTGACCTTCAAAAAAATGCTTTCTACACAAAGGTTCTAAAATCTCAAACAAAGCTCGAAGGAAGTGAACATTTACCTCACTAAAAGCTCGATCAATCAGCTAACTAAACACAAAAAATGCAAAGAGAAAGTAGGAAAGAGCTTCAAATCAATAACAATCAAGGTCTTTACTGAATTTCATCTCCAAAATTGAGTTACAAGAGTTTTCTAATCTGAGAGAGGACTGGAAAAGTCACAAACTTCAAAAAAAGCATCAGCAGAACTCCTTTACAAAGAGGCAAATTGCCTTATTAACAAAAGAGTGTCGGCCCCTGCCCCTAGGGCTTACAAAAATATCTGTCTTTTAAAGATTTGTCCTTAAATATTTTCATGTAGTTAATGTTGTGTTCAATTGAATCCTTGCTATCCATGTCGGTGTGAAAGATTTCCCCTGGAGAAGCCTTTAGATCTTTTGCAGCCACCACATTCACTTCTGGTCCTCGTGTCCATCCTCGAACCTCCCTGTTGAGTTGCTTTGAATGCTCTTGAGCTCAGAAGAAATACACGTTGCTTTTCATTCTGTTAATCTTCTTCTCCCTGGTCAGACCACCATGGCTCACCCTTAGCTCCCTCTAATTGGCTGGGCACATTTCACGTAGATCCCCCAGTGGTCAAAGGCTCACTCAATCAGAATCGCATGTCTGTGAGACACTAATCGTGTCTCCCCGATGTGATTATACCTTTCTTAAATTATCAACACAACTCATTATCGTCGGCAAGAGTCATAGTGAGCCCTAAGAGTCCATCTCCTTTCTTTCACTCTAAGCTCACTCCACTTTAGTAAGACCCTACTGAATCGGAAAAACATCCTATCGAGGAGATCCCTTCTTCACGAATGCTACCTCCTTCATGTATCGACAAGACATCTTGGTGACACTTAAAATCCTTCGGGGAGCTTGAGACCACTTTAGCAGGACCATCGCCTCTCTAGGAGATGTCATAACGAACTACATATGGTTCGGCGAGAGCCCATTTCATTTTGTTTTAGCAAGACAAACATTTATTGCCAAGAGGACACAACAGGCTTCATGAGTCATGTCGGGATCCCTTTCTATCACTAAGACCATACCAAGTTGGTAAGACATCACTCCAATGACCAGGTGCTACACCAATGTCTTTTATGTTGTGGAGATGTTGGTCGGTGAGACCTCTTGGTGATGGTGGATCTTTCTCCCCAAGCTGGTTCCCCTTCGGCAAGACTTCAATTAGTCACTGGGACCTCATGGCGATGGCTTCAACTCTTGGTGAGGCCCCTTTTGTTGTCGGTGAGACATTGGCCTATCATTCAGACCTCTCATCAGGCTCCTTATCTTTAGGCGATGAGTTTACTTTCTCTTCAGTCGGGGAGACAAGCTTCATTTGCTGAGACATCACAGCGAACTCCCTTCCTTCACCGAGGGAGTACTTCATTTCAGGGAGACATCGCATGGTCGGGGAGACCTTACCCCGAGCTTGTTTCCTTTCACCGACACCACCTCATGAATGATTGTCAGCGAGACCTTCATCTTCAGTAAGACCTCCTAGCGAAGCCCGCTTACATATGACGAAGGCATCCTTTTGGTGAGACCTTCGTCTTTCGCTAAGACTTCATGGTGACTTCATTTTCCTTTTCCCTGAGCTCCTACTTCACCGAGACCTTGGCCTGTCAGCCAGACCTGATGCATTCGTTGAGACTTCATGGCGAAGAGAAAAATCTCCCACTGATGTATGGATCCCCCTGCCGCCAGTCAATGAGACATAAAGATCTTGCCAAGGCCTTTCTCCAAAGGAGATTCCTATGCTGATGGGAATCTGTATGTGAAATCAGATCTTTGTGACCTCCCCGAGGTCTTGCCAATAGGCAACACAGACGCTTATTGACAGAAAGCACTGGTAGTTGGCAAGACATCCACAAGGTCTTGCCGACTTTCTCCTTAAAGGAAAATTATGTCAAACTTGACTGAGGCCGACCTTTCAACTAAACTCCCTGAGGAATACCATCACGTGTGCAATTTTTCCATTGTTGTAAATGTTCCATTTGGCCTTCTTGAACATTTGAAACACAATTTGTCTTGCCTGATTAAACCCGTAGGTGAAAATTGGGTAACATTTCTGGTGACCTTTACTGAATGTTTGCCCACTAAACATAGAAACCAGTAGCCTAGGCCTATCCATTGGGCATGTAGTCATTGGGAAAACTTAGGAACAGACTTGAGAGTAGCTTTGTACATGATTATAGCACATTTGTAACTCAAGAATAGATCATTCAGACATTTATTGAAAATAGGAAACTACATAAAGGAAAACTATCTAACTGTGCTAGGATAACACTTAGGGAATGTAAATTGCATCTAAACCTACCCTACACTAACCAGTAAGAAATTGATCAAATAAACCCATTGACAGGTTGGGTAAAATGACTACCTTTTCTTCTCAAAGTATAATGACTGGCATGCTTGATGGTAGCTAAATAAAAATGGGACATAATAATATATTTAACAAGACTATGCACTACCCTTTGAAAGACGTGAATAAATTCACTTACCTCACCAAACAGACCATACGTATTGTCAACCAAAGGAGGACAAATGAGCTGAACATACTCTTGTTTGTCTGTTAGTGCATCTTGGATATCTTCTTTTGCTGTACCTTCATGTGAAGGTACATGATTGGTGCTTGGTGTTGTATTGGACTCCATTTGAGCTAGGTATCTGATTGGACAACCTCTGGTAAGGGTAAAGCTTGAACTCTCCTTGCTGATCTCTTGCTCATCTTTAAAGACTTCAACTTTTCCTTGAAAAGATGCTGATTGGAGGTAATATGTAGGATGTTCATTGGCTACTATAGTTTGATCTTCTCAAAAGATTTGACCATTATTGTCTATAGGAGGATCAACTATTCTTTCTTTTAGCTCTGCAATGAAAAAGGAATCATGCTTCTTTGCATCATATATAACAGTCTTTGAAAAGAAACCATTAATGTTTTTGATGGTTGGATCTTCTTAACTAAGGAGCTGATATCCCTATTGGATAACTGAAAACAAATCTCCAAATTGTGGCTCCTTGTGCTCTTTGTCCATGACAGAATACACCTCCTCTTCAACAAAGTGGGGGAGCTTATCTAATAAGTTCATAGGCTGCAAGGCATTATCCTCTACAACTTTTTCAACAGTCTCACTAACTTGAATGGGTTGATCACATGCTTCTCTTTCATATGATACTAGCTCATCATCTATGTTAGAACAAAAAGCCTCTATGATATCATCTAACTCATAATTTTGCATTAAGTCTAGCTGAGTTTTATCATTTAAATGCTCCATACCAGGCATAGATGCTATCATGCATGTGAGATCTTCCTCTTCATCAACAAATTGAGGAAGCTCATCGAACAAGTCAGCAATGTTCTCTGGTTGTTCCAAATCAACTGGTAGAATAGGAACCTGCATGTTCTCTTCAGCTTGCTCAACAAAACTAGGTAGTTGGTCAAGAAAATAAACCAATTGTTCTTCTTCGTGTGGCTCCTTTTCCAGAGAAACTTGAGCATCCTCTGTCTGCAAGTGGAGCTCCTTGACTGGTAACTCCTGCATTATGCTTTTAGCCATCTTATAAACAACATCAGAATTTTTTTCAAATGAATTGAAATCTAAGGGGTTCAACAATGAATTTGATTCAACATCATCTGCACATGTGCTATTGTTGTTTTGCTGACTGTCATCAATTGACAACTCCCCAAAATGTTTGATCTCTTCTAGCTGTTCAATCCTTTGCTACTGCAATTGATGACACTTAATGGCTAAATGTAAAGGATTCACCTTTTTAATCCTTTCCCACAGGAGTAAGTTGTCTAGATCAATGGGCTGCTCTTCCTTCACTGCAACACTTTGCTCCTTGAAACTCCCCTCAAGCTGCCTCTTTTGAAACTCCTCCATTAGTTGGCACTGATAGTTTGAGTAAGCTTGAGTGTTCCGCACTTGAGCAAAGAGCATCTTCATTTGTTCTTCCTTGGCATCTATTTCCTATTTAAGGTCTCCCTCGAACTGGATTCTTTTTTCCACTCTTTCTTGATAATAAAAGTAGACTTTCTCAGCCATTTCTTGCTATTGCATAGTGGTACCCTGTTGCATCTTGATATCAACCAACATCTTAGATAGACATGCAAGAACTTTATTAATATCGTTAATCTTCATATTGTGAAGACCTTGACTGAGATCTCACAATGTATGGTCAATCTCTTGGAGCAAGTCCAATATGTTATGGTATGGATGTGTAGGAGCAACATACTCATGATATAGAGGGTAATAGTAAGCATCTTCATAAATATTTAACATCTTTTCAGTCAAAGAGCTGGAAAATTAGAATTAACATATTATTTTGAGACATACCAACACTTGTGCTTGTGAAACCAGAAGATTTGAGCTCGGAGTCGCCAGGTATGTAAAGAAAATGCCTCCAAAAGGCTGAAACCACTACCGCACACACCAAACAACAACAATAAAATGCATAAACATGAACTAAGAATCAGTTCACGGTCCCACCGGGTGTGCCAAAACTATTATCACCTAGATTTGCACCCTGCAAAATGTAAAATTCAACAATCTAGGGGAACATGGGAAGACCTCCAAAGATGTGGGTTTCTTGTAAGCAGAGGTCAACCTCCGAAGAAGGTTGGATTCCTTTGGTGTCACCTAAAGATACAGAAAGGGAAAGGGAGAAGAAGTGCATAAAATAAAGCTAAATCCTAAGGTGATACACCGAATGTTACTTGGATTTGAAACCAGACTTCATACATTTTCTTTCAATGACTAAAGATAAATTTGCACAACTTACTTTCGCATATATTTTTGCAAAAGTGTTTCACAAACAGGTTTTGGTGCTAAGATTCCTAGAAAGAAAGTTAATTTCACATCTAGAATTCATTACATCTTTTTGACACAATTTGTGACCTATAAAAACATGCTTTCTACGTAAAGGTTCTAAAATCTGAGACAAAGCTCGAAGGAAGTGAACATTTACCTCACTAAAAGCTTGATCAATTAGCTGAATGAATACAAAAATGCAAAGAGAAAGTAGGCAAGAGCTTCAAATCAATAACAATCAAGGTCTTTACTGAATTTCATCTCCAAAATTGAGTTGCAAGAGTTTGCTAATCTGAGAGAGGATTGGAAAAGTCACAGACTTTAGAAAAAGCATTAGCAGAACTCCTTTACAAAGAGGCAAAATGCCTTATATACAAAAGAGTGTCGGCCCCTTCCCCTAGGGCTTACAAAAATATCTGTCTTTTAAAGATCTATCCTTAGATCTTTTCATGTATTTAATGTTGTGTTCAATTGAATCCTTGCTGTCCATGTCGGTGTGAAAGATCACCCCTGGAGAAACCTTCCAATCTTTTGAAGCCACTGCATTCACTTCTGGTCCTCGTGTCCATCCTCAAACCTCCCTATCGAGCTGCTTTGAATGCTCCTGAACTCATAATAGATACACATTGCTTTTCATTTTGTTAATCATCTTCTCCCTGGTCAGACTGCCACGACTTGCCCTTACCTCCCTCTGATTGGCTGGGCACATTTCACGTAGATCCCCCGATGGTCAAAGGCTCGCTCAGTCAGAATCACATGTCGGTGAGACACTAATTGTGTCTCCCCGATGCGATTATACCTTTTTGCAATTATCAGCACAACTCATTATCATCTGCAAGAGTCATAGCGAGCCCTAAGAGTCCACCTCCTTTCTTTCGCGCTAAGCTCACTCCACTTCGGTAAGACCCTACCAAATCGGCGAAACATCCTATCGAGGCCATCCCTTCTTCGCCAATGCTGCCTCCTTCATGTATTGGCAAGATGTCTTGGTGAGACTTAAAATCCTTCAGCGAGCTTGACACCGCTTTGGCAGGATCATCGCCTCTCAGGGAGATGTCATAACGAACTACATATTATTCGGCGAGAGCCCATTTCATTTTGTTTCGGCAAGACAAACATTTATTGCCAAGATGTCATAGTGGGATTCATGAGTCATGTCAAGATCCATTTCTATCGCTGAGACCATACCAAGTTGGTAAGACATCACTCCAATGACCAAGAGCTACACCAATGTCTTTTATGTCGGGGAGACCTCTGTTGGTCGATTAGACCTCCTGGAGATGATGGATCTTTCTCCTCGAGCTGGTTCCCCTTTGGCAAGACTTTAGTTAGTGGTTGGGACCTCATGGCGATGGCTTCAACTCTTGGTGAGGCCCCTTTTTTTGTCGGTGAGACGTTGGCCTATCAGCCAGACCTCTCGCTGGGCTCCTTATCTTTCAGCGATGAGTTTACTTTCTCTTTAGTTAGGGAGACAAGCTTCGTTCGCCGAGACATCACAGTGAACTCCCTTCCTTCACCAAGGGAGTACTTCATTTTGGGGAGACATCGCGTGGTCAGGGAGACCTTACCCTGAGCTTGTTTCCTTTCACCGGTGCCGCCTCATGAACGATTGTCGATGAGACCTTTGTCTTCGGTAAGACCTCCTAGTAAAGCCCACTTACATACGCTGAAGGAATCCTTTCGGTGAGACCTTCATCTTTCGCTGAGACTTCATGGCAACTTCATTTTCCTTTGCCCTGAGCTCCTACTTTGCTAAGACCTTGGCCTATTGGCAAGACCTGATGCATTCACCGAGACTTCATGGCGAAGAGAAAAATATCCTGCTGATGTATGGATCCTCCTGCCACCAGTTAGTGAGACGTAAAGATCTCGCCAAGACCTTTCTCCGAAGGAGATTCCTATGCTGATGGGAATCTGTATGTGAATTTGGATCGCCATGACCTCCCTGAGGTCTTGCCGATAGGCAACACAGACGCTTATCAACAGAAAGCACTGGTAGTCGGCAAGACATCTGCAAGGTCTTGCCGACTTTCTCCTTAAAGGAAAATTATGTCAAAGTTGACTAAGGCTGACCTTTCAACTGAAATCCCTGAGGAATACCATCACGTGCACAATTTTTCCCTTGTTGTAAATGTTCCATTTGGCCTTCTTGAACATCTGAAACACAATTTTTCTTGCCTGATTAAACCCGTAGGTGAAAATTGGGTAACAATTACCATGACTTAGTCACTATGCTGAGCAGGGTGATGAGTCTTCCTACTGCTGCTTTCTTTTAGGAATGGATGGTGTACTTCATTGAGTATATCCTCCATGGGAATGAAGATGTCACAACAAAATCCACATTCTATTGGGGAGGCATAATAAGTGACTACTTCCATGAGCAGTTCATCAATGTGAAGAAAAGCTCCATGTTGTACATGACCTCCTACCTGGTCTACTCCTTGGCAGACCAAAGGTAGTATAATGGGTTGTTTGTGGTACCTGATAAAGACCAGGGTCGAAAATTGAAAGCCTATGATAGGTACCCCCAACTCTAGTACCAGAATTTCAAGGAGTATTGCAAGGTAAATGATGCCTTCATTAGCCACATCATTAGGATGATTACAGGAGATTTCAAGAGAAGGGTCTCTCACAGTGCTCGGGCATTCCTGAAGCAGTACGCCTTCCTTTTTATCCAATATCCAAAGTTTACATACATTCACACCAAAGGCTTTATGGAAAGGCTGAATAAGCTACCTCGATATCCCAATGACCAGATCGTCCTATTGGAGCTTTCCCAATAGCTCCAACACATACAATCAGTCCTCAATGGCAAACACTTAGTAGGGGTCTCCTATCCCTTAACTCTTGACCAAGGCATGTATAAATTACAAACTTCCTAGTGCGCTTGGAATTCTGAGAAAGAATTGAATGACTATCATTTCCACCTACACATTGCTCACCCATTAATGGAACCTTATGGGTATATAAGGAAAGCACTAGGGCCGGGGTTCGCTCATCTACACCACATTGAGGAATTTTGGGGAGATTGTCAGAATGACAAGGAAGTGCATGCAAGTCATTACATGTGGATGACTACATGCTTCATAAGAAGGGTGCAACTATTTCCATACCCGACCAAGTTGAGGAGGATGAAAGCACTGTAATGGACCCTAGGTATCCCGCAGTCACCAACTTGCCGATACCAACAATAGACTGGAATGAGTAGGAGGTCAATTACCTCGATATTATAACCAAGTGGATCTTGGCTTGCACTAAAGAATGGGTTGATGGAAAAGTGACCCGATTGAAATGGAAAGGGGTGGTCCTGACATACGAAGGGTTCAAAAGTGAGCCAAGTGCCATGGAGGAGGCCGCTGCCACTACTTCGATGGGCAGGACATCCAAGTCCCCTCTGATCACCAGATCTAAGAAGAGGAAGGAAATAGAGATGGAGTAGTCTCTGGATCCCAAGGTTTACATAAGGACCCAGGAGGCTCACCTTCCAAAAGGCTCAAGCAAACATGGGGCACCATGGACTAGCCCGTAATCCAAGAGGAAGAAGCAAAAGGTACAGATCAATTAAAACCACTTTTGGCTCTCCCTATTTTGACTGCCCCATCATCTACCTCCCTAGCAATGGTTGCCACATCCCCGCCGGTAGTGGAAATCTTTGTCCATCTTTCCCCTTCACCTCTGACCAAGCCTATAATAGTAGTTGATTCTTCCTCTACTGTAACTACTCCTCCTTCCTCCACTGTAATGTCACCTGCCACATCACTCCCATTAGCTACTGTAGCGACACCAATACCTATTTCCACCTTGCTTGAGGCCTTCTCGAAACATATGCATGATCTCCCTTACAAGCTCTCCCAGATCCTTATGGACCCCACTCTTCAAGTGGCCCTAGCGTAGGTCCTCGCTATTGCTAAACCTTCACAGCCCCCGGTAGAACCACCTGCTATGAAAGCCACCATGTTAATCTCTGAGGAGTGGGAGAGACGGGAGCAAGAAGCCTTGAAGCCATTTGAAGAGAAAGCCGATGAATACCACGAACACCTAGAGTATGAACACCAGACAATTGACAGGGTGGCCTATGAAGAGGAAGGAACACGCTCTTCAGAGAGCGGAGATGAGGAGGAAGTTGTCGGTGGTAGGGTCATCATACAAACCTTCGACAATGATCTTGAAGAAGAGATGGCCTGGCAACTGAAGGGCATTGAAGAAGAGGTAGAAAGGTCACCTCTTGGAGGAGAAGGACATCAACAAGAGGACAATCTAGGAGAAGATAAGCCTGAGGGTGAGGCTCAAATTGTCAAGAGCCTCAAAATTGAGCAGCCTAAGGAGCACGTGCACGAGGTTGAGAAAACTAGGGAAAAGAAGGGGGAGGAAATAGAGAAAGAAGAAAGTCCTCGACAACAATTACCTATGAAGCCTCCCATTAAGCACCTTGTATTCGTCTAGGACTCTGATGAAGAAGAAGGAGATGCTACTAAAATGGAAGAAAGGGGCCATGGAGATAAGAAAATAGAGGTCTTGGCCAAGGAGGGTGAGGTTGATCATGAATCACCTAAGGAAAGGTCCTCTATGCTTGAATGGCTAGAAAGACAATTTGAAAAGAAAATCCCGTACCAAAGGATCTGAGAGTGAGGCTTGAGGGTATCTTAGCCCAAGTGCAGATCAAGACTAGAAAGGAGAGGAAGCCTAAGATCAGATCCAAGGTAATGATGGATGCTTCTGGGTCTCGAGCTGTGGAAATAGCAATGCCTATGGTAGGCCAGGCTGGTGTAAGCTACAACATCTCCACCCTTGATTTAGGAACCACTACCAGAGAGAAGAAAGTGGGGCATCTTGAGGAGTCAGTGACTACTGTGGTGCACCTGATAAAACAAGACAAGGTCTCAAAGGATGAGCTTAAGGCACAAATAGCTGCCTTGATGTATTACATTCAACAGTGGTCCTCAATTGATGACCTACCCACCACATCCATGGCTCCACCCCAACTGCTTTCCAAGGAACAAATTGACAAGTTGGAGAGAAGAAAAAACTTGGACAAGACTACAGAGAGTTGGTTCCAACAGGTCCTGTACGTCGAAAACGTGGGTATTAACCAGGTTGTTCGAACAACCAACAAGTTCTTGGACCTACATCAGTCTCTCGAGAGCACGAGAAAGCTCTACACTGACTTCCCTAAAACATACGAATCCACCTATCCAAAGATTGAGGGCATCCTCCAGTTACCAAAAGCCTCATGGGAAAAGGGGCTTGCATTCAAAAGGGACAATCACTGGATGATGGATGTGTGGAGCCAGGATTTTGGCAATAGGAAGGAAAGGTTGGAGAAAATAATGAGTAAGGTGGATCCAGACATCGAATGGATCAAGGAAATTAGGATGGAATGTGCTCGTTATCTCAAGCTGATGACGGAGTATGACATGCCCACAGTGCAGATGGATCTAGAGAAAATAAAACCTTACTTTCAGAAGAAGATGGAGGATGGGATGTCTGGTGAAATAACAGTGGAGTTCATGAGTTTTGTTGCATGTGCCTTTGACCAATCAAATCTGTTCAGAGATTAGGGCATGAAGTATGATGATGACTAGAAGAAGCTTGAAGATAATGCCAAAGAATGGAGCTACCAAATGCTACGATACGAGATCATTGAGGTAGACAAGCTTCAACTAGTCATTCTAAAATTCATGGAATATTCGGCTTTGAAGAAGCATGAAGACAACCCTACTATGAATGAGGAGCTCCCAAAGGAGTAGCTATAGTAAAAGAGCAATCAACAAAAGACAAAAATGCTACAGTGCCATCACTAAAGGACAAAATAGGGAAGGAGACAAAATGTAATTTTAAATTGTAATATATTGGGGTTTGGTGAAACCCTATTTTGTAATGAACTTGGCCACACAATGAGAATTAATCTTGGCCATTCATTTAATTTTTTGGGCACTATAAATAGGGATCTCCTCTCATTTCCAAAGAGAGTTGAGTTGTTGTAAAGACATGCTACTAAATTTTTTAATGAAAATACATTGACTTGGTGCATTTTCTGATTTCTTCACATGTTTCATGGTTCAATAACCATTGTTAGATGTTTTACTTAGATTTATATTGCTGTTCTAGTTAGCTATATTCTTGCTTTGATAGATTTTAGAAGTGATGTTCCGTGGTTGTGGAAATTCCTGCTGTGTAGATGCCTTCGTAGTCCATAATTTTTGTTGTTTGCTACTGGTAGATAGCTATGTAAAGTTAGTTTGGGCTTAAATTCAAAGCTGCTCCACACTTTTATCTTTGTTCATGCATGCATATGGTGAATGAAAGGTGAAATATTTCCAGATCTTAGAAGATAGCACAAATTTCATGAGACTGTGAGATTTCTGGTTAAGTGAAATCTTGTTTTAAGGAATCCGTCCATTGCAGGAACTCCATGATTATTGTTTGCATTTAGTTGCAGATCCGGGAACCCTCCATCTTCCCTACTCTTTTCCTTTTTTTTAAGAAATAGCCTGTACTAAGGCTCATTGCACATTGTAAATTCAAACTTGAAGAAACATAAAAGTTTTGGACCACTGTCTGAACCTACAGCAAAGTGAAACTTGAACTCCATCTCAAAAGCTTTGTATTTAAAGATCCACCTCACATCCAACTACGTAAATCTTCCCTATGATTACTAGAAAAATCACATCAAAATCAACTGAGGAGTTCCATGCAAGTCATGACCTGACACCCAAGAGACCTTGGGGATATTTTCAACAACTTGTCGTTGGAGATTTCCTTTCAAGAGAGGTAGTGCACTCGTGTATTGCCTGTGTTGAGAAAGTGTGCAAAACACCCATCAACAACCATCAATAATCCTACTTACCCCAACATGCCTACTTAGTACTTTAATAGAAATAAACACCTGAATCAAGCTCAAGATCAACCCACTAGCCCTTCCCAAAGCAGATTTTCTGAAGCAAAGGTTGAACAAATGGGAGAGTATGAAGTTGAGGAATTGAAGAAGGTCAAAGTCAATTTGTTAGCCTTTGAACTATTAAAGGTACCAACTATCCAAAAAACCCTCTTTAGGTCACTAAACAGAACCACACCATCAAAGCCATCCCAAGAAGTACCCACTAAGAGTGTTTCCCTTGACACTTCCAGTAATGAACCCATAATTAGGGAAATCTTGGGAAAGAAACCTGATCGGCCCTGAAACCAACATGCCAGTAAAAATTAGTACAAAAATAAAGCTCATTCCAAGGATTTAAATCAAGTGCCAACCAAGGATAAATGTAGTGATAAAGACAAGGCTTAGGTGGCTCAAGCAAATATCTGAGTAGGGCTATTCCAAGGGTAGCTAGAGACCCCTCCCTTCTTAATGACTATTTATATATTTGGCAAGAATCTATGTAACTACCTATTAGATTTAGGGGCTTTGGCTAATGTCATACCCTTCATAGTGTGCCAAGCACTGGGGATAACTCGAACTCCCTCCCAATGGAAAGTGACTCAATTGGATAAGACTGAAGTGAACATAGTTGGAGAGATGAAAAAATACCAATGTAGATCGTTGTTGGACCAAGGGTGGAGTAGGTGATTGAAATCCAAGTTGCAGACATCCCTGATACATATGGCATTATACTAGGACAAGAATTCACTAAATCTTTGAACGACTATGGTACAATAGAATGTTCCCATATTTGGTTGCCATGGAAAGGACTACCAAACTAGATCCACATTGAGAGAGAGCCTTGAATGAAGTTCATGATCACATAGTATAACACAAATGAGGTGTTATTCATTGAAATCAAGTTGGGAAATTGTTGGCCCATGGCTTATTAGGATGAACAAGAATTATAAGGCGAGGAAGTAGTTGAGGAGGTCCTACTTGTATTATGCAATTCTCCCACCAACTTAGCCCTTGTCCCTGATAGTACAGAGGTGCTAGTCAAATTTGAAGATGAAGAATCCAACGAAGATGGTAATCTTGGATTGCTAGATGGATTCCAAGAGTTTATGTAGAAATGTGTACGAGATCAGTTTAGTCTTGGACCATGAATGGACTTCCAGGAGCTGCTCCTACCTAGTTGGTGCAGGGTTCAAAATGCCACCCATTCCAAATTTGAATGCTTCCTACACCAGACAGTAGTGGAGCATGTAGTGGGGTAGGTTATTAAAAAATGGAACCCTCAAGAAAAACAACAAAGTCAAGACCACTGAAAACCTATGCAACCACCTAATGGTACAAAAGGGAATATGCAACCAAGAAAGGAAGCACATTCAATTAGCCCTTAGATTAAAGGATCTTCCAAGTTTTGGATGTTACACTTCAATGGGTCCAAGTCCAAGCAGGGGGGAGGAGCTAGCTTCAAACTCATCAATCCGATGGGTAAGATGTATTTTGTTACCCATAGACTTCAATTTTACTGCATGAATAATGTAGCAAAATATGAGGCATTAGTTCATGGACTATTGATGGCATTAAGAAAAAAGGTCAAAATGCTGCAAGTGTTTGGTGATTCTCAGCTAGTAGTGAAACAAGTTAGGAAGTTATACTCCTATCATGATAGAAGATTGACAAACTATAGACACCAAGTATGGGATATTATAGAGGACTTAGATGCCTTCAATATCCAGCTAATCCCTCGAGATAGGATTCAAATTGTCTATGTGTTAGCTCAAGTAGCTAGCACCCTTTAGCCCCTATAATTAACTGGTTTGAAGAAATTCATTGTAGAACTCACCTCTACCTCCTCAGCTCCTGACAATGTCACCAACTTCTAAGTCTTTAATGATGATAAGCAAATCCTTGATTTCATAACAAGCTTCGATGTGTTCATGACTAAAATCATTGATGAGCATAATGGGTCATATTATTGTAGGAATACAACATGGATATTTATCCCATGAAGCTAGTCCGAGGACAGGCCCTCACTTGCACAATAGTGGAAACTAGTCCCTAGGTCACGATGCAACAATACTAGTTGGAGGACGTTACTCCTGGAGAATGGTACAATGGCATTCTATTACTTACTAAACAACAAGTGCCCGCCATAGCTGCAAGGAGTATAAAAACATGCTCTGACAGTGAACAACAACAACTATCTGTTGTAAGGATCCATATTGTACAAG
Organism: Sequoia sempervirens; assembly: GCA_007258455.2. Taxonomy (NCBI): domain Eukaryota; kingdom Viridiplantae; phylum Streptophyta; class Pinopsida; order Cupressales; family Cupressaceae; genus Sequoia; species Sequoia sempervirens. The sequence continues at coordinate 17,833 of VDFB02079869.1, read as the reverse complement.
ATAAATCATGAGGGGATCCATCTTAGATGCCTTGGAAAAGAAGAAGCAATTGGAGTGTTAAATAAATTCCATGAAAAGTTCAACACAGGTCACAGATTTGGCCCTTCAACCACTCATCAGATTCTGTGGGATGGGTACTACTAGCAGATGCTATTCAAAGATGCACACAACCACATCAGATCCTGTCATGTCTGTCAAACCATTACCATCTAGGAGAGGAATGCTACTGTCTCATTACAACTAGTCATGGAGGTAAGGCCTTTCACCTAGTGGGGACTCATCTTGATTGGTATGGTAAGCCCACCATCCTCTGCAGGCCACAGGTACATCATAATTGCTATTGATTATTGCACTAGATGGATTTAAGCAATATCATGTAGGCAATGTACAACTAAAGTAGTTACTAATTTCTTAGAAAGTTTTATTTTGAATCACTTTGGTTCCCCATTTTCCCTTGTGTGTGTTAATGGTCCTACCTTTTCTCCCTTAATTTTCCCAGCTGGGCCCTCTGATTATAGAACCACACTTAAATTTTCCTATAATTATTACCCTCAAGGAAATTACCTAGCTGAATATAGAAACAAAAATCTATTGACTGTGATCCAAAAAATACTTGACTGAAACCCAAGAGACTGGCACACTCGGATACGTTTTTCCTTATGGGAAGATCACACTCGACATAAGGCTACCTTGGGTAATTCCCTATTTTATCTTATTTATGGCCTAGAGTGTATTTTCCTAGTTCACCTCAAGATCCCCACACTCCAATTCATCAACACATATTATGAGGAGGGAGAACATCAAGAGGCCTGTCTTGCTGAATTACTACATTTAGAAGAAGTCTATGATCAAGCAATATAATTTTTTTCTAAACAACAAGGTGTAGTCAAAAGATGGTTTGATTTTTGAGCCAAAGTAAAGGCCTTTAGGATTGCTGATTTATTCCTCTGTTGGGACAAGGCCAACAAGAAGAAATGGGGACATGAAAAATTCGTCAAGCTCTGACTTGGCCCCTTTTAGATTTATGAGATTCTAGGAGATAATGCCTTTTTTTTAAAGGCCCTAACTAGAGAGGATGTCTCGTTGTCTTTCAATGGAAAGTACCTCAAGCATTATTTCCTTACTTGAGTTGTTTAAGCTCACTCTTTGTATATAGCTATAAATAGCTAGGGTAGGGTTTTTTGCTTTGCTACTTTTTTTTTTCTTTTATTTCGCTTGTGTTCCTAGCTTTTGTTTTTGTTGAGGATGTCTCCTGACCTTGATGAGGTGGTCATGATTGGATCATTAGAGGGCCTACTTTTTTTCCACTCCCATTTGTTCTTTGGACAAGTTTTCATTTGTTACCATTAATTTCTAACTACTCCTGTGAAGTGAGTTTCCTTAATTGAACTCCAACTTAATCTAGGGTAGAACCCTTATTTGAATATTCTCAGACTTATCTCATATTACACATGAAGATACATCTTAAGTATTCTTGATGAGCTATGTGATAGTCATTATGAGGTTTTAGCAAATGAAAAAGCTTAAGTTTACTCCAATGCCCACTGTGATTCCAAACCCACTATAAGCTTCAATGCTTATGCAATTGAGTAGAAAAAGAGTATCAAAAGGAAATATTAAAAGAAAAGAGAAAAGAAAATGTTAAAATAAGAAACTGTGTGGTTGTGCGAACAACCCTATCGAGGCTATGGATACCTGGATGGAATTAGAACAATGTTAATTGGGTCACAACGACAACTCCATCAGGGCTATGGACACCTCACTAGCAATGGAGAAATGTCCACGTTAATTTTGGAGTCAAAAAATTTATGTAACTTGCCTCAACTGATTGAATACTGTTCATTATGGTGTCTGAGGGAAGGAAATGAGCACACTACGAACACACTTCTGAGATATTTTTGTTATCAAAATCAACTAAGGATCTTATCCTCCTTTAAGTTTCTATTTTGCCTATGGAAACATGTTTCTGGTCAGTGAAACCAAAGATGTTGGGTTTCAAATGAATCCTTACCCTTAGAACACTCAGGAGCATTCTCCTAGTTGAGTCACCATTTGTTGTGCCTATTGCACACATGCCCCATTTGGACCAAGGACCCCCTCTCTCCTATTCACCTTTTCTAGGTTGTTTTCACCTTTACCTCATTTTGCATGCCCCTAATGGTGAGATCAACTTGGTCACATGCAATGAAATCCCCAGTTCCTTATTGACCAATATTTGACACCCCAAAATTTTCTAAGTCTTTAGCTCTTGTGGAAATAAACCTACGGGTTTCCTTGGCCAATTTCCCTAGCATCTTCCAGGCCCAATAGACCTACATATGTGGGTTTCCCTTTGCAAATCGCCGCTACCCTATTGCCATTATCTCTTTGCCACACAACTAGTGGCCAACCTCAGATGTCCACCCTCATGGAGGGCTCCACATATCTTCTTTTCATTCAATAATCGTGCCACCTCCGGTCTCCACAGCTTGCTACTTCATCTATAAGCCATACCCAACATTAATTGTGGGCCATAAATGCGAGTTTACCTATACATATGTTCCCATATCTGTCATTTTCACCAGTGCATTTTAAAATTTCAAAGAGAAGGAATGAAAAAAGGAGCTCATACCCGCATGGCCCCTTGGTGGATTGAAATCAAAGTCTTTGTTGAATTTTTGCATTGTTTTGAAGTCTGCTAGCCTTTGAAATTTTGAAATTCATGCATTTCCATAACTATAGTTTGTGAATTAATGGTAAAATCTTGAAATAACACCTTAAATTACTTAGCGACTCTCATAACTATTGGTCCCACATAAAAATCCACTTCTGGTACTTTAAAACTCATGAAATCGCTCATACGGTGCCCTCAAAATGATGTAGAACCTTGTGTTTTCTTTTTCATTCTTCATGCGGCATAAAATCCTTTATGGCCCACACCCTTGCCATCACTGCCCCCATCAAACTAAGGAAACCCAAAGAAAAAATGCTTAAGTCCTTGAATTTATATGGGTCTACCTATGTGGGCCATCGCTTGCGGGTAGTAGTCTCCCTACTGCCGTTGGTTAGCAGCTTGACCTCGACCGACTTCCCCATTGTGGGTCCTGCTTTGGCTATTACCATTAGTTACCCAAATCTGCTAAGTCTAGGAAGAGCTTGCAGGTTGTTGTTCATGGGCCACTGTGTGTGGCTCACCATTTCTTGAGTATCATCTCTTATTGGCAAAACACTCCTGTCCATCCATAGTGCAGAGTTTGACTCTTCCATCGCTATCTTTAGTTTACACAAAATCACCAAGTCAAAATGATATATAGATGGATCCCTACAGATGGTCACATGTGGGTGGCTGTTTCCCACTGCCATATCCTAACACCCTTGCACCCTTGTCCTTCTACATGGTAGGTTCCATGGGGGACTTTTCCCTTGGCCAAAACTTCAAAGTTGTTGACACCTAAGCAAGGTCCGTGAGCCTGCTACAGGTCCACTTATGTGGACCACGGCCTACAGACTTCCATCCTTACAACATCATTCCTAATGACAACCATTCAAAAATGGTTTGATGTCTCCCTTCCACATCCCCTAAATGGTCAATATTTAGCACATGATCTGTATTGCCCAAGATGCCCGTGGGTCCCACAGTGCAGACTTCTGTCTGTGGGTCGTTGTTCCCTAAAGTCCATTACTTAACAGCAGAGGCTCCAAACATCCTTCAACCCTCCTACACTTGCATGCTTTGAATCCAAAAATGCATCAAAGCCCAATCAAGAAACTTCAAGTTCCCTAAAACTAATTTCCACATGTGCCAAATCGCCTCATAAGAACTTTGACTGCCAAGATCATAATGTGAAACTTTTGTTGTGGGCGGTTTCCTATGGGCCTCTATGGCCTCAATGCCATCCTACTCCTTGTCCCTTCTAATGGCTTCTAGCCTAGGGAAATGTGCATCCCTTGGCCTACATTTCTCTTTATGATCCAAATGAGCCCCTAATAATGGATAATTATGACCTTTTAATGATGAATTACTGGATCTAACCCTTGTTTTGTAGGATTTTACTAATGCTCTCCCTAATTTACATATGAATTCACTTACTCCATCTTTGCATACAATATTTATGGAACCTATTGTGGGTCCATCAAGGAAGTCCACTAAAAAAATTGATAAGGGAAAGAAATTTGCGCATGTGCCAAGAGGGAAAGAAGAAAAGGACCGGATGAAATATCAATTTCATGGAGTGGAGTGTACCTCTAAGCTCTCCTCTAACTAGGACTCAATATTAGACAAAAACCTTGGAAATGTAAACATCAATGAGTGGTTAACCCCACAATGGAGAATGTGCAAAAGATTAAAGTGACTAGTCTTACTAGGGCAGATGATTTCCCTCCTCCGCTCATTGCCTTAGAGTTGGTTATGGTCTGTTGATGGTGTTTTTTGCACAGCAAAAACTTAGGAAAAATATAATATCCTATCTCTCTTGAAAGGTAAATCCCTATTAGCAAGCCTCAAGAGATAACCCCAAGGTCTCTAATGTTAGGTCTTGACGATGCATAGACAACTCAGTGATAAATGTGAAAATGTTGGTAATCACAATGGGACCTTACTACAAGCAATAACTGGATCTTAAACTTATCTGATTCTGCCATATCCCGATACTTCAATCCTAAATCTAACCCATCTAATAAATAAATAGAAAAATATAAGGTTTTAAGAGAGACCCTAAGATTAAATCTACTTCTAAGACTCACAATGCAAATGATGAAATACTTGAATTGGACCAATCCCTCATAAACTAATTCCTGCTTAACCTAGATAAATCTGCAATCTTACAGAAATAGTGCAATCTTCTAAGGTATTAAAGATTTTCAGATGATGAACATTCATTCAAAACAAACCTATTGCAATCGAAATGAATAAACCTCCACAATTGAACTAAGCACAATAAATGTAAGGTCCAAGCTAACTTTGCAAAGAAACTAACAATCAACTAGCTGCAAAAAGTATGGACTAGGGATTGTTGCAAACACTTCAAGTACTAAACCATAAACACCATTGAATCAGATCTAAATCTAAATCTAACATACATCAAATAACCTTGAGCAATTTCAAAAGATAGAATCATAACAACCATGCAAAATAAGTCGACACAAAGAGATCACCAGAAATCACAATGTCTTCAATTGTATTGAATTATCCAATGACAACAACAATTCCAATGTTATGTGTTACAACACTTGCTCCAAAATTGACCTACTTCTAACCCTAATTCTTACTTTACTACCCTAATTTCTTCTAAGCCAAGAACTACCTCCAATGACTTCTACTACTACCCTTACAAATGAGGCAAAATGCCATATTTATAGAAATCCCCAAGATATGTTGGCCTAATTTAGATTTTACAATAATAAATGGCCATAAAATAGGTTGGCCAAGAGGAATTCAAAATAAAATAGAATATGCATTAAATGCATGAACTCCATCCAGGTCGGCCTAGGATCTCCAATGTAGCTCAAACCAATGCATGCAAAATAATAGGAAAGCACAAATTTTGATGTAGCCTTCCACTAAATACTTTCCCCTTCATCCTTATCTCAATCCAATCTATCTAGAACCTTGAGAAAAATCCCCTCCAGGTTGGCCACAGGTGAATTAATAAATACTTTAAAACATCCATCAATCAAATTAATCTCCTCCAGAACTTTCTTGATGACCTTGTGGTTAAATTCAGCCTGCACCCAACAAAAACCACCATCAATAATATCCATTATAACAGGAGGATCTGAATTAGCCCATCACAAATAATATATTCATCATTCAAATAATTACAAAGATCAAAATCCCCCTGAAATATCGTTAAAGCATAATTTCTGCATAGTTCGGGATTTTCACCCCTTCGCAGAATTCAGGCCAGAAAGGAATTTCAGAAAAATCCAAGCCAAGTGGATTCTGGCGAAATAAGGAAAAAATCATCCAATGATCATCTAATCAATCACAATCAGATAAGAAACAACATGAAAGATCTTAATATTACTCAGATTAATTAGATGATGCACAATCAGTAGCTAATAATTCATGCTATCTCACAATCCTTCATTTTCAACAAAGTTTTAGAGAATTCTGCCCAAGATAGAATTCCGCAGAAACAACAATAGTCTACAAATTCCATATCATTGTAAATTTTGGGAAAATGCAGTGGACAAGGAAAATTAGGGAAATATTCTAGCGAAGGAAAATCCTGAAACTAAATGTTGACGTTCTCACATGACTTCACTCAAATTGATCGAACGATCACAAATTTAATGAACTAGGCTCAAATGCTACTTGTCTCAAATCATTCATTGATGGATCCAGACTCAAAATTCACCCAAGGGCAATTCGATCGGTGTTGGTGGTGGCTCCAAAGTCAAAACCCTAATGTTCCTCCATGAATGCACATAATCGACCCCACTCTTCATTCATGTTCAGCCAACCCAAATAAATTCCTCTGAAATCTTTAAAGCAAAGCTGTCATTGGGTGCAAATGAAAATCAATAGCTAAAATCTATCTGGAATATCAATTCTATCGAACGCAAGAGACTCAGGACCGAAACCCATGGAAGAAGAATGATTCAAAAGGTCAGCGACTGGAATGATATCCAAACGTTAAGTAAATGCAAAGACACCAAGAAAACACAATCAAAGTCAGCAATCCCAGAGCTTGGACACCAAACTCACATGCAACACTCAGAGGTTGAGCTTTCCTAGATGCTGTTAGCTCTCAAAAATGCATGTTTGAACCACGAAAGGTTGCCAAGCTTTCACAACATTTTAGGGTAACAGAACAAGGTTCGAAATAATTAAACCTTCTACTCTTCAGGTGCTGCTAGACCTAGGTGGGTGTACCTATAATAGATGAAGCAGACTTAACCTATGATCTTCTTTCCTACAACAATTTATCCACAATGGCATATGGAAGTGGACAAAATGGATCAAACTTGGTACAAATTCTATACTAAAAGGAAGACTAAATCCTAATATGCTCCATTAATAGTTGTAAAAGAAAATATGAATGAGACTAAAAGATATAAATGGTGAGATCAGTGCCTTCTATGGGATACAGAGTCAAATGAAACCTTAAATGAGTGACTTCTTTCTGGAGGATATTCAAATTGTTTGGCATATTTTATTTATAACTGGTATAAACATGCATGACTATGATTATTAAGTTCTTCTTACTGATCTAAATGAATTCCCTGATTACTGTGATTAATTAAAAGGATTTAATCCTTCCTTGAAAGAACCTATCAACCAATCACATAGATACAACAAATTTGTACTGATAAACCTAACATAAACTTGTTATGTTCATTTAAATAACCAGACAATATCAATTTTAGAGATAACTTAAATAACTCTTTCAATAGGCACAACAAAACAATTGACACCAGAGATACATCAACAAATTAGATAATTCTCATTGATATCTCCATGATTTTCAAAACATACACCAGAGTCTCAAATCTATTGAACAATGTGTTCCTTTGAACTATAATTACTCTATCCTACTGTATTCTACTATCTCTCTTCTTCACATTTGAGAATGATTATTTATACATTGGCATCTGAACAGACGCATTGTTTCATATTCCAATATCAACAAACAGTTGCAACTATTTGTATTTGGGCTTTTCTCACATGTGAGTCTACAACATTCAAGTCTTTGTTAATCATCCACTAAGGCAATCTCCAAAACATCTCTAGAGGTATGTCGAAGGAAACAATATCGCTGATCATCCCTTTGGTCTTTTGTGCCTCGTCGTAACACATCCGAGTTGTGAAGACATCATATCAAAAACCCCTAAAACCCCATTTGTCTCCCATGCATCGCTGTAGCATTCCGCTTGTCACAACAAAGCCGTATAGTATTCTTTTATTCCCTTTCTATTTTGTCTTCGCATTCGTTGTAACTCATCTAGGTCGGTGAGATGTCATAGAGATTACAATATGTTTTGCCGATATGTACTTCTTGTGCCTTCCATTCACCGAGACCCAAGGATCCTCTCACCGAAATGCACCTTGTTCTAACTCATTGTCGCTGTAACTTAATGGTTTCGGGAAGACCTTATAGAGAATCCACCTTGTTCTACCAAAAGTTCCTTTATCTCCCGAGTTGCCGAGACTGTTATCTCTCAAAAATGTAGGTTTGAACCATGAAAGGTTGAGAAGCTTTCACAACGTTTTAGGGTAACAGAACAAAGTTTGAAAGAATTAAACCTTCTACTCTCCAGGCACTGCTAGACCTAGGCAGGTGTACCTATAATAAATGAAGCAGACTTGACTATTGATCTTATCTTCATGCCATGATTTGTTCGAGATGGCAAATTGAAATGGACAAAATAAAACAAATTTGGTATATATTGTATACCAACATTCAAAACTAAACCCTAATATGCTTAGTTAACAGATGTAAAAAGTATGAATAAAACTAAATGATGGAAACAGTGAGACCAATACCTTATATAATATGCGGAGTCAAATGAAATCATAGACAACTGACTTCTTTCTGGATTCATTCAAATTGTTTGGCATATTTATTTATAACCAGTATAAAATTGCAAGGTTGTGATTATTGAGTTCTTCTTACTGATCTAAATGAAATTCCCTGATTACTGTGATTAATCAAAAGGATTTAATCCTTCCTTGAAAGAACCTATCAACCAATCACACAGATATGACAAATACGTACTAATAAACTAGACATAAACTTTTTATGTTGATCTAAATAACCAAGAAACATCAATTTTAGAGACAACTCAAATAGGCATAACATAACAATTGATACCAGAATTTTCCAGCAAATCAGATGATTTTCATTGATATTTCCATGGCTTCAAAACATACAACATAGTCTCAACCCTATGAAACATAGTGTTCCCCCATATTCTCTATTCTCTATCCTATCTAATATATATCTGCATATTGTTTACAAAATAGACATTTATACATTGAGAATATGGAAGGACGCATCCTTTCGGAAATAGAAAAATACAAATTATAAAACATTAGATAGAGAATAATTAGGCTCTATTTAGCCACAAGTGAGTCTTGTTGAGGTGGTCCAAATAATCCTAATGCTCATATGTGTCCGCATCCCCAACAACATTCCGGACCGTAATTTCCATCTTAACCATTTCCTCATTTTGTTTACTCACTTCTTCCAATGTTGTATCCTCTGCAGAAGCTATCTTCATGATTTCACTCAGCATTAAGTCACATTCATTTTTCCACCTAGTGGGCTCTTTCAAATCCCCATTATCATCAGAAAATGGAATTACAATATTCTCAGTAGCTGCAATTAACCCCTGTTCATCTCCTTGCAATTCATCATAGAAATTTTGATGGCGATTGATTATGTGATTAGCAGCTTCAAGTGTAGAACTGCTAGCTTCATCACTTTGAGCCTACTCATTAAATTTCTCCATGATTCGTCCATCCATCCTGGTGTGGTCCTTCGATGCAGCAAGAGTATGAGAATATTTTCCCCACAATTTATTCAACCAGGATGTCAATTGATCCTACCTCTTGTTGATAATTGCAGCAATAGCATCATGCTTTCCCTGAGAATAAGCACTTGACCCTACCCAGTGGTCTTTTGCTTGAGAGATTTCTCCTTGAGTGATCATTTTGGTTGTTCCCATTGAAACAGCAACCAAGTCTTTGAGTCTATCATTTTCTCTTAGCAATTTCTCATTATTTTCTCTATACATTTCTCTTTCTTTTATCAATAATTGAATCTGTGCTTTATTCAACTTTGCAATATTTACCCCAATATCAGCAGTAGCAACAGGATCAACTTCTCCAGCTTTTAAAGTCAAGACATGGCCAAATGCCTTCTCTGTATCAAGTACCACTGATTTCTTGTGGGGTGGTAACAAATCCCATATCAACATTGATCCCTCATCAGTATTGTACTTGGAGCCTGTATATACTTCTATCACCTTTTCCTTATCAAGCTTATGAGTAGCATTACTACCCTTCAAGAAACTATCAAAAACCAATGCAGAGTTCAAATCTAAACTAGGAAATATCATAACACTAGCATCCTCCAACATTTTCCTCCCCACTTCTGGAGTCATATTTGCCATTTCATCATCCACACATCTTCTCAATTGAGCCAATAATTGCTCCTCATTTCCAGAAGTGATATCGTCAACATTCTCTCTTCTCTCCTTCCCCTTCTACTTGTACGAGAATGCTTTGAACTCAGGGGAATGTATAAACTCATCATCAGAAACAAATGATCTGGACTCTATGTGCCTAGCATCAACATCACCACTTTCAATACTTTGTTCTCTGACCGAGCAGACATATTGCTGAGTTCTCATTCTGGATACCTTTTCTGCTTTACCCTGTGGCACATAAGCTTTTGGTGCTTCTTCATCTCTAGAAGACAACAACTCAGTATCTTGTAACCCTTGATTATACCTTTCAACTACCCTTTCTGCTTCATCTTCATCTAGATTCCTAATCATATCATCAAAAGGATAAGGTACATGCTGATACCCTCCAAAGTTAATCCTCTCCTTGGCTGAATGGATATACCCTTCAGGGTCAAAGTATTTCCTGGTTGTTCCTCTTTTCATATTATAATGCAATAATCTATCAAGAATTGAGTTATATCCCTCTTTAGCCAACACAGTGAAATCACCAAAGCATAAAGTACTAGGCATAAATGCCTGCTTCCCAAAAGAACTGAAATGCATCACACTACTATAATCCATTTGTCTGACAATTTCCAAGTAGGAAACCCTGTTTGGAACTATCCTTGGCAGAATGAAAGGAGCATCTTCAAATCCATACACTCTGATTACTGTAGCTCCCTCTAAACAATACCAGTCTCCCCAGTTATGGTCAATTGGCCCATTGAAATCTTTAGGCCGAAGGAATCTTTTGATCTCATCAGTCAATGAATGATTACAAGGATAATGATACAATTTATACAATGTCTTTACAAAATACTCCTCAAAATGAATAAAACTAGAACCTGCAAACCTGCTGTCCCAAATGGCAGTCCACAACTTAACAGGAAATGCTTCACCCTCCTTACCAATCTGAGAAATTCTCATTTCTGGAGGCCACACCCCTAGCTCTTGTCTGAAATATAACACTAAATGCATCAACAATGAATAATTTCTGAGGTGAACAATAGAAGCTCCACCCTTTATAGCCATTAATCTTGAGTCAAGCTCCTTAGAAATATATGAAGCATAATCAAATAGCCTAGAATTGTGATATTGAATGTCTGCTGCAATAACCATTGGCACCATTGACATGAATTCTGGGGCATCCATCCCCAACACCTGACACACTGAGAAATATGTATATTTCATACAGGGTTCAAACAAATCTACATGATAAGGAGGCCCCTCACTATCTTCCAGAGGTTCTGGCTTGTTACCCTGCTTAACCTTGTGAATTGGTAACCTCCAACCCTTGTAACTTGTATCCATTTTGGAAAATTCCTTTTGCAACTCTTCACAATTGATTTCCTCATCGCAAATTCCTTCTAATTTGAAAACCTCACCAATTCCTTCTTTTGACACATGTATCTGTGGTTTTCCAGAAGGATCACATATTTCTTTACGCTTTGGATCATAATGATCAGCAAGCAATTTTACCAATTCAACATTAACAAATATATTAGGGCACACCAATTTCCCTACATTCAACTTCCATGGATTACAAACTGGCTCAAAATGATTCCTCCTATGATAGTGGAAATTGAAAAGCTCATACCCTCTTACAGCAGTCCAGACATCACCTATGAACTTGCACTTGTCATCCAGCTTGTCAACTTCTGCCCTAAGTTGTGCGGACCTTCTAGCTTTAGGCCCCGAACCAGGTAATTGATCAATAAGGTCTTGGTTTAGCTTCCTTTCAGTGCCTTCATGCTCTGTATCAATCTTTTGTTTCTTTCCCTTTGACTGACTACTCTCACCAAGTTTTCTACCCTTACCCTTTCCAGAACTAGAAGACTCCATTTTCAAGCTTACAAAATCAAAATATGAAAAACAGAGAAGCAACTACTTACAGTATTCTACTTGAGCTCCTCAGACTGAAAAACTGTCTTGGTTCTCTTGTTCAGCTTGCCAATTTACCAGCAATCAATTCAGAAATGAGGAATTGATTAAAACACTACTGTCATTACTATTTTATCCCATCGTGCCATTAATGAAGCACGAATGAAACCACCTTTGAAACTGGTACTGTCGCATCAAATGTCCTTTCGATGAGAAAAATTCAAATTTGGGGCAAAATCCCTTTTCAACGTTTATTTCATCATTCGCCAAGACACTCTGCAGTCTTACCGACACTTGGAATCAACTTGATGACAAATGTTTCTATTTTTCATGTTGTTGTGACAATTCAAAGTCGGGGAAACATCTCATAGATATCATGGAACAATACCGATATGTATTCTTCAAAGCATTTTCCAATCGCTGAGACATTAATGTTATTCACACCGACTGAAATCCTTTACCTTTACGTTCTTCACTATAACCTACAGATGTCGGGGAAACCTCTCGTAGACTTCATCCTGTTTCACTAAAAATCTTTATTTACATTGGGTCGCCAAAAAAAATTTGTACTCTTGCCGATACAATCTTGGTTTCACCCGCTTTGCTGTAACTTTCAAAGTTGGGGAGATATTATGTAGATATCCTTGCATCTTACTGATATATGCTTTTCAATGTATTTTCATTCGCTAAAACAAAATTACCCTTTCACCGATGAATTCTCATTTCGGCATGTCCACCAAGTTTTCTTACCGAAGAAATAAACCCAACCATTGAAACAATACTTTCGGCAAGACAATGAACCTTAGGGAAAACTTACATCGACACCAAATGTCTTACCGAAATCACTCCTCCAGATTACTCCTATTCAACAAAACTCACCCCAAACTATATGTCGGTATAATATTCATACTTTGATGAAACTTATGATGACAAGTTCTTCTCCCGACAATGCATATCTCCATCGGCATAAGATTTGAATCAGCAAGACTCCATAGCTTCTCACCGATAGGTTTGAAATACCTTTGAACTTAGTTCGGCCAAACAATGGCCCCTTCGCCTAGACCTTCCCTAATGCACATAAGTCTTATCAAGACATCTGTTTGCAAGTCAATCGGTAAAACAAAATGATTTCATTATGAGTTCATACTGATACCAATTAGTGTGGCCGAAACAACACCTTTATGCACTAGTCGGTATAACATATTGTCTTTTCCTTGACATTAGACCGATGCCCCAACATATGCTGATATACCTTTTTCAGGATGCCTATCAGCAAGAAAAAATTAGTTCGCCGAAACATTTTCCCGAACACCTTTATCTTGAGCGATAAACTTCCACATGCACCAGTCAGGGAAACACACTGTATTCGCCATAACTTCACTCTGACAATGACTCCCCTTTGCTGAAATGATTCCTTTTTTCATTGAAACAAGCAAATTTTCCTGCCGATAGTATGCAACAAACATATATTAGTGAATAATCAGGTCAGGGAGACTTTTACAATGTCTTTCCGATTCGGGTCTTTTAATGAACAATGAAAGACTTGATGGATTCAATGGCTTTTATGACAGAAAAAAAGCAAGACAATACAAAGAGGGACCTTGGTGCTTATGATGAGAACTCAATACTAGAACTTTTGGATGCAATAGAATGTAAAAATTTCAAAATTTTATAGTTCTAACTGTTACATATTTCTCAGTGTGTCAGGTGTTGGGGATGGATGCCCCATAATTCATGTCAATGGTGCCAATGGTTATTGCAGCAGGCATTCAATATCACAATTCCAGGCTATTTGATTATGCTTCATATATTTCTAAGGAGCTTGACTCAGGATTAATGGCTATAAAGGGTGGAGCTTCTATTGTTCACCTCAGAAATTATTCATTGTTGATGCATTTAGTGTTATATTTCAGACAAGAGCTAGGGGTGTGGCCTCCGGAAATGAGAATTTCTCAGATTGGTAAGGAGGGTGAAGCATTTCCTGTTAAGTTGTGAACTTCCATTTGGGATAGCAGGTTTGCAAGTTCTAGTTTTATTCATTTTGAGGAGTATTTTGTAAAGACATTGTATAAATTGTATCATTATCCTTGTAATCATTCATTGACTGATGAGATCAAAAGATTCCTTCGGCCTAAAGATTTCAATGGGCCAATTGACCATAATTGGGGAGACTGATATTGTTTAGAGGGAGCTATAGTAATCAGAGTGTATGGATTTGAAGATGCTCCTTTCATTCTGCCAAGGACAGTTCCAAACAGGGTTACCTACTTGGAAATTGTCAGACAAATGGATTATAGTAGTGTGATGCATTTCAGTTCTTTTGGGAAGCAGGCATTTATGCCTAGTACTTTATGCTTTGGTGATTTCACTGTGTTGGCTAAAGAGGGATATAACTCAATTCTTGATAGATTATTGCATTATAATATGAAAAGAGGACCAACCAGGAAATACTTTGACCCTGAAGGGTATATCCATTCAGCCAAGGAGAGGATTAACTTTGGAGGGTATCAGCATGTACCTTATCCTTTTGATGATATGATCAGGAATCTGGATGAAGATGAAGTAGAAAGGGTAGTTGAAAGGTATAATCAAGGGTTACAAGATACTGAGTTGTTGTCTTCTAGAGATGAAGAAGCACCAAAAGCTGATGTGCCACAGGGTAAAGCAGAAAAGGTATCTAGAATGAGAACTCAGCAATATGTTTGCTCGGTCAGAGAACAAAGTATTGAAAGTGGTGATGTTGATGCTAGGCACATAGAGTATAGATCATTTGTTTCTGATGATGAGTTTATACATTCCCCTGAGTTCAAAGCATTCTTGTACAAGCAGAAGGGGAAGGAGATAAGAGAGAATGTTGATGATATCACTTCTGGAAATGAGGAACAATTGTTGGCTCAATTGAGAAGATGTGTGGATGATGAAATGGAAAATATGACTCCAGAAGTGGGGAGGAAAATGTTGGAGGATGTTGGTGTTATGATATTTCCCGGTTTAGATTTGAACTTTGCATTGGTTTTTGATAGTTTCTTGAATGGTAGTAATGCTACACATAAGCTTGATAAGGAAAAGGTGACAGAAGTATATACAGGCTCCAAGTATAATACTGATGAGGGATCAATGTTGATATGGGCTTTGTACCCACCCCACAGGAAATTAGTGGTACTTGATACAGAGAAGGCATTTGGCCATGTCTTGACTTTAAAAGCTGGAGAAGTTGATCCTGTTGCTACTGCTGATATTGGGGTAAATATTGCAAAATTGAATAAAGCACAGATTCAATTATTGATAAAAGAAAGAGAAATGTATAAAGCAAATAATGAGAAATTGCTGAGAGAAAATGATAGACTCAAAGACTTGGTTGGTGTTTCAATGGGAACAACCAAAATGATAACTCAAGGAGAAAGCTCTCAAGCAAAAGACCATTGGGTAGGGTCAAGTGCTTATTCTCAGGGAAAGGATGATGCTATTGCTGCAATTATCAAGAAGAGGCAGGATCATTTGACATCCTGGTTGAAAAAATTGTGGGGAAAATATTCTCATACTCTTGTTGCATTGAAGGAGCACACAAGGATGGATGGACGAATCATGGAGAAATTTCATGAGTTGGCTCAAAGTGATGAAGCTAGTAGTTCTGCACTTGAAGCTGCAAATCACATAATCAATCGCCATCAAAATTTCTATGATGAATTGCAAGGAGATGAACAGGGGTTAATTGCAGCTGCTGAGAAAATTGTAATTCTATTTTCTGATGATAATGGGGATTTGAAAGAGGCCACCAGGTGGAAAAATGAATGTGAGTTAATGCTAATTCAAATCATGAAGATAGCTTATGCAGAGGATACAACATTGGAAGAAGTGAGTAAACAAAATGAGGAAATGGTCAAGATGGAAGTTACGGTCCGAAATGTTGTTGGGGATGCGAACACATATGAGCGCTAGGATTATTTGGACCACCTCAACAAGACTCACTTGTGGCTAAATAGAGACTAATTATTCTCTATCTTATGTTTTATAATTTGTATTTTCTATTTCTGAAAGGATGCATCCTTTCATATTCTTAATGTATAAATGTCTATTTTGTAAACAATATGCGGATATAGGTAGAATAGGATAGAGAATAGAGAATATGGGGGAACACTATGTTTCACAGGGTTGAGACTATGCTGTATGTTTTGAAGCCATGGAAATATCAATGAAAATCATCTGATTTGCTGGAAAATTCTGGTGTCAATTGTTATGTTATGCCTATTGAAAGAATTATTTGAGTTGTCTCTAAAATTGATATTTCTTGGTTATTTAGATGAACATAACAAGTTTATGTTTGGTTTATCAGTACGTATTTTCCGTATTTGTGTGATTGGTTGATAGGTTCTTTCAAGGAAGGATTAAATCCTTTTGATTAATCACAGTAATCAGGGAATTTCATTTAGATCAGTAAGAAGAACTCAATAATCACAACCTTGCAATTTTATACTGATTATAAATAAATATGCCAAAAAATTTGAATGAATCTAGAAAGAAGTCAGTTGTCTATGATTTCATTTGACTCCGCATATTATATAAGGCATTGGTCTCACTGTTTCCATCATTTAGTTTTATTCATACTTTTTACATCTATTAACTGAGCATATTAGGGTTTAGTTTTGAATGCTGGTATACAATATATACCAAATCCGTTTTATTTTGTCCATTTCAATTTTCCATCTCAGACAAATCATGGCATGAAGATAAGATCAATAGTCAAGTCTGTTTCATTTATTATAGGTACACCTGCCTAGGTCTAGCAGTGCCTGGAGAGTAGAAGGTTTAATTCTTTCAAACCTTGTTCTGTTACCCTAAAACATTGTGAAAGCTTGGCAACCTTTCATGGTTCAAACCTACATTTTTGAGAGATAATAGTCTTGGCGACTCGAGAGATAAAGGAACTTTCGGCGGAACAAGGTGGATTCTCTATAAGGTCTTCCTGAAACCATTAAGTTACAGTGACAATGAGTTAGAACAAGGTGCATTTCGGTGAGAGGATCCTTGGGTCTCGACGAATGGAAGGCACAAGAAGTACATATCGGAAAAACGTATTGTAATCTCTATGACATCTCACTGACCTAGATGAGTTACAACGAATGCGAAGAAAAAATAGAAAGGGAATAAAAGAATACTATATGGCTTCGTCGTGACAAGCGGAATGCTACATCGATGCACAGGAGACAAATGGGGTTTCAGGGGTTTTCGATATGATGTCTTCACGACTCAGATGTGTTACAGCGAGGCATAGAAGACCAAAGGGATGATCAGCGATATTGTTTCCTTCGGCTTACCTCTAGAGATGTTTTAGCGATTGCCTCAGCAAATGATTAACAAAGACTTGAATGTTGTAGACCAACATGTGAGAAAAGCCCAAATACAAATAGTTGCAACTGTTTGTTGATATTGGAATATGAAACGATGCGTCTGTTCAGATGCCAATGTATAAGTAATCATTCTCAAATGTGAAGAAGAGAGATAGTAGAATACAGTAGGATAGAATAATTATAGTTCAAAGGAACACAATGTTCCACAGATATGATACTCTATTGTATGTTTTGAAAATGATGGAGATATCAATGAGAATTATCTGATTTGCTGATGTATCTCTAGTGTCAATTGTTTTGTTGTGCCTATTGAAAGAGTTATTTAAGTTGTCTCTAAAATTGATATTGTCTGGTTATTTAAATGAACATAACAAGTTTATGTTAGGTTTATCAGTACAAATTTGTTGTATCTATGTGATTGGTTGATAGGTTCTTTCAAGGAAGGATTAAAT
>VDFB02079867.1:0-33334 GCA_007258455.2 Sequoia sempervirens | reverse complement strand
TAATACAACTCTATTCAGACATCTTGAAGCATAATGACCAATATTACCACAACTAAAACATTTAAAGGGAAACATACCTTTATACTTTCTAGTACCTTTCTTCAACTTCCTAGTGAAATTCTCTTCCAACTCATTAGAATCATCACTCTCTGGATCATCTTCAATCTTCATTGCCTTAAATGTTGTCTCTGTCTTTTCTTCTTTCTTGTCTTCTTTCCTAAACTTTCTCATCTCAAATGCTTGCAAGGTTCCAAATAATTGTTCTTTAGTATACTTTGTAGGATCATACATCTCTGGGTATGTACAAGATCATCATGGAAAAAATAGGCCCTTAAGTGGAAATAAAATTCAGAAAAATTAGAGTTAGGAAACTTGGCATAAAAATTTGAATAAGTTTATTTATATTATTTCAAAAATATGTAAGAATATAATATGTACCAAATTGAATGTTGTTTCTAAACTACTAGGTTTATTTAAAATAAAATAAATCTATTTGGTGAAAATTTGAAATTTCAATGCAGTAGCACTTAAATTTCAAGGAAAAAATAAAAAGTAGGTGTTTTTCTGACCACCCTAACCATAATTAAGATGACAATATATACTTATAAGATTTTAAATATAAGTAGAGGACTCATGTCTCAATGTGATGCATATTTTTTGTAATTTTTTTCCAAGTAAATAATTAATTATGAATTTTTTAGTACAACTTTTAAAAAATATAAAAACTCATATGTCTGACCACCTTAACTTGGTCAAAACTTCATGAAATTCAATTTTTTTAATCCTATAGTATGTGAAGTATAGAATGTGACACATGTTTCAGATTCAAAAAATGTGATACTGTTTGAAAGCTATAGATGTTTTTCAATCATCCTATCAATCAGGGCTTTAGTCGTAATTCAAATAGAAAATAAATAATTATTATTTATTAAATTCAAAGTAAAGAATAATTTATATTAGTGGAAAACTAATAATCTCCTTCATAAGCCCTTTTCATTTCATAAATTTTGGGTAAAAAAAAGTCGTCAACCACATACCCTACACATACCAATCATATCACCACTTTTTGGCCCATTATGATCCTACACATACCCCTCTTCAATAACTAAGATTTTATCATTGTAGCAATCTGGTAGGGTGATTAGAATCTTCTCAATAATATCTTCATCGGTTAGCTTCCCCCCTTGATTCTTAACTTCATTTGTTGTCATCTCAAGTCTCTAGAAATAGCTTGTAAACTCTTCACCTTCTTCCATTTTCAAATTCTCAAATTTACACTTTGTTGCCAACTTCTTTGTCAACTTTACTCTTTCATTTCCTTCATACAGTTCTTCCAACTTCTTCCATACATCACAAGCAGTATCTAAAGAAAGAACCTTAGTTTGCTCAATTTTAGATAAAACACTATAAATAGCATACCTCACTTTCTCATTCTCCTCATAAGCAAAAAACTCATCTGTTGTAGAAGGACCATTCATTGGAGTAGTATACTTCATCTAAACAGCCTTCCAAGTCTTGTAACCAAGATAAACAATATATCCTCTCATCTACACTTTCCAATCATTGTAATCAGATCCATCGAACATAGGGATCCCCAACTTATGCACCATTGGATCTTCCTTAAGTAGTTAAGCTCTACACCAAGGAACCAAAGCTTTGATACCAATTGTTAAAAGGTGGAAGACAACTGGGGGGGTGAATCAGTTGTCACAAAATTCAAACTTAAAACTTCAACACTTATCAATTCCACAACCACACTATTATGTTATTAAGTATGAACATGAAACACAAATAATAGAAAGTAAAATCAACACAATGAACACCAGATTTTTACATGGAAAACTCAATGAGGGAAAAATCATGGTGAGGATTAACTCACAATATAAAGAGATTATAAAATTGAATACATAGGCTCACTGCCAAGGGCTCACTACCCAGAAGAGGACTCACTGTCCAAATACAAAGGCTCACTACCTAGAGAAAGGACTCACTTTCTAATAGGGAGGCTCACTGCCTACTGATACAAAAGATCCACTATAGCAATTAACACACATCTCCAGCCTTGATTAAAGGATTGCAAAAACCTTCAGTTCACCGCCTTCAGGAATCTAACACAATGAAGAATTGCTACCTCAACTCACTTTCACACACTTCTACTCTTTTGATTTGTGGCTTACTTTGTCACTTTTCATCATGCTTCAAATCTTCACAATCCAACTTACACCATCTTCAACCATAAAAACTTTCTCCAAGGTTGGCCATATAAACTTCATTTCATAAATTCAAATTAGGTCGAGAATTCAACATTCCCGCAGTAGAAAGGAATGAGAGTGGACCAATAAATTTTTTATCCAAGATCAAAAGATAACGTCTCAGATCAACCACATACTTTCTTAATTAAATTTAATTCTTTGAATAAAGTGTAAACACCAGGTTGACCAAACCTAATGAAAACACAAATGAACATTGATGTACACACTTCCCAACAAGAAGATGACACACAGATGACACAACATGCTTCATTATGCATGAGAACACATCTCAGATTCCTTTAGGTACATTCACAACAAATGCAACAATCTTCGAACACCGAACTTCTTCCATTAGTCCATCCAGACTATGCAAACACATACATCAACTCTGAAACTTGACTTCTGGATCACCAAACCACATACATCTTTGCGAGAACCAAGAAAAAACCATTATAAGACATATGCCAGATTGACAAGATCTGAAGTAGAACAGTGGAGGACTATGAAGTAGAAACATTTTTCCCAATCCATAGAAGACCAACTCTACTAGAACAATTCACACACTGGTGAACTTAACTTTCACATACCATCATACCAGAAGCTAGAACTCGGGAGATATCACCACTAGATCACCATTATCAAACCTTTAGAGCCACACAAGCATAGGATCAACATAGGAGAAAAACCTTTAGAGCTACACAAGCATAGGATCAACATAGGAGAAAAGCAGAGCACATACCAAAGCACACTATGAACACATTCATAACTCTTGCTTCTCTTCTTTATTAATTTTCTCAAAAGCACTTGGAAACTCATCATTTCAACACATCTGCAATGTCATGAAGATAGCTCCATGTACTCACAACATCTCAGTAGCATCTCAACTATACATGTACAATCTGTAACATATTGAACTGTGTTGACATCAAGGACAACATTAATGACAACACCACCGAAACTTTCTCATACTCGCAACAAAAACAACATAGGATTTATAAATATTTGTAAATAGTTGCAAAAAGATTTGTAAATATGATGGAATGCATTAAAAAATGAATGAAAAAATCACTCTTATTTTTTATCTTTCAAGTCTTACTTCTACTCAATACTAAATGCTATAATTAGTAAGATCCTTTCATAAATAGGAAAAAATATGGCTTGCCAAAATCATAGTAACAAATAATATTTGACAAGAAAAGGAGAGAGATATTATACATTGTTCACATCATGATGAGGAATATCATGTCTGTGAAGTGCATCAACCTCCATATCTAATTTTGTTTAGGCACACCAAGCGAGCACATATATTCTCAAGGCTTAGAAATTGATGCATATAGATCTTCATCTAGTACTAGAGAATAAAGCGAAACAAATCAAAGATCATGACCAAATAGACTAAAGAAATGGAGACATACTTTAGGCTCATTATGGCAATGCCTATAGTCAAAAATTTCATTACAGCATGGAGCCCTTATTTGGCACCTTCGACAGTAATGTGAACACCTGGCATAAATGATTATTGTTGGAGTGGATGGAGATAAAACTAATAAATATAATAGATTGAACACATAAAATATTGAAACATAAAACACAATTATTTCTTCACCCCATGCTACTGCACTTCATTCCATTGCTTAATCATATCAATTATATCATACCTCTTTTATAGAGGAGTTAGGCAATTGAAGAAGAAGAAATAATAAAAATATTTATAGATAAAACAAATTTAAAACTATGCAAACAACAAAAAGCTACCCAATTTCTAATTTATTTTGTTACAAAAAAACTTGAAATTTTTTCTTCCTCATATTAGAGAAATTATCTGCTTTATTTCTAACACTCCCCCCTAATTTTGACCACACATGCTTCAACATTTTCACTATTCAAATTTTATCTTTGCAATTTTTTCCTCTCTCTTATGGCTGCAACCAAGTCTTCATACTTACTCAAATGATACCTTGAAAATACCTTCAAGATATGTGAATCTTTCCTCAACTTTTTCTCCAACTATTGTGGCAGTCCTTAAAGCTTTGATTTTCAAATCTTCAAAACTCCAAACTAGAATTCCTCTCACTATCTGTAGCTTTCCATTTTGCATGACATCATGCAAAACCATGAAACATCTTTTGATTGCTATCTTCTTTGTCATATGAATATTTGAACTTGAATAAATTTTTCAACATACCTATAACTTGTTGCCAATTCGATCCAAAACTCCATCCACAATTCAATTGCATGCATCCTGTCATAGATTCACTTTTCCACTTCCTTTGCCAACACATATTTTCTGAATGATTTCTCAAATCACAAATTCTGCAGGGATGTAGATCCCAACACATATCTTTTGTATGCCCTTTCCTACTACAATGACAACATTTGACACATTCTGCTCCTTGAACAAATTTTCTTGTACATTTATCATTTCCTTTATCTACAATATATCCAAGACCTTCAAATTTTTGCCTCATAATAGGCTCGGCTCTTTCATTCCTTGTTCATACTTTCCTAGTCCTTGTCCTTTATAACCCATTCTTTTCATTATTTTGAAACCAACATTCTTTTCATTACAATCATCATCTGCTGATTCTAGTACACTATCTTTTTCATCTTTACATTTTTCATCAAAAACATCTTTTGATTCATCAACTAAACTAGACAAGTCTTTAGTATCACACAAAGCATCACATACTAATGGCTTTGACCTTAAACATTCATTATCTTCTTTTAATTTTGAAATTTCCTCTTTCTGTAAACAATTTTCTTCTTTTAACCTCTTTAGTTTTTCTTTCACCTCATCAGATAGCTTCAATCTTTCTTCTAGCTCTTCATTTTTCTTTTTCACTTTCTCCAATTCTTTTTCAAGATTCTCAATTTCAAACAAATATTCACATCTTTCTTTTTGAAACTCTTTTAAATCTGCTAACAATTGTAAATTACTTTTTTTAATTTCTATCACTTCTTCCTCCGAAACATTTTTCTCCTTCTTTACTCTTTTTCCTATCTTTCCCATTGAAACAAATGATTTAACTTACCTTATTTATGCACTTGACTCTGATTTCACTAAAACGATTTAGTTTCTCCAACAGATTCGCGTGCCTTCACCCTCTCTCTTACAATCTAAAGCTTGTCTTCTACAAATCTCTTAAAAAGAATATGAACAACAATTAAAATAATAGCACAATCTCAATTTACTTCAACACCTTCATAAAAAACTACTTCAATCTCCTCTATGCTGGCCACGATTTCTTCCTGAAAACTTCAACCCTTTAGAATGGTGACTTCTTTTGATCTACAACATCTTCTCTTTAGTGGTTTGATTTTTTTTCCAACCTGACGGTTTCTTATTCTTCAGTGCCATAAAAATTCCTTTAGCAACGATCCTCCTACTTGTTGGGCGTTACATTCAAATTTTCTACAGTTTGCGATCTCCAAACAGCTCTTTTCTAATCACCAAACAATTATTTTCTAGACAGTCTGCGGGCCTTTTTCAAAACAACAATTCAAACTTTTATTTCTACACAGCAATCTTATGGAACAGTGGCTTCAAACAATTCTTTGAATGGAATTTATAAACTGCGATTAGAATTCAGGCAGCGTCCATCAGCTTCTTCTGAAACAATAATCCAAACTTTAGACTTCACAGCTCCCATGATCGATCTGCTCTGATACCACTTTGTTGGAGTGGATGGAGATAAAACTAATAAACAAATTGAACACATAAAATTTTGAAACACAAAACACAATTATTTTTTCATCCCGTGCTACTGCACTTCATTTTATTGCTTAATCAAATCAATTACATCATGCCTCTTTTATAGTGGAGTTAGGCAATTTGAGAAGAAAAAATACTAAAAATAGTTACAGATAAAACAATTTTAAAACTATGCAAACAGCAAAAAGCTACCAGCTACCTAATTTCTAATTTATTTAGTTAAAAAAAATTACAGGTTTTTCTTCGTATGGGAAAAATTATCTGCTTTATTTCTAACAATTATTATCATTTTATAATAAAGTCAGTAAAGTAGAAATCATTCTGGCACATCACACTTACTATCTTCGTGTGCCTGCAATTGATCGTTTTGACTCAGGAAAAATAGTACACAACATCATGCAAAAACAAACATCCATTAATATTGACAGATACAGGAAAACAATGAATCTAAAAGGCAGAATAAACACTGGCAATTGCAGTTGTCAGTGCATGGATTACATGCCAACAGACATTTTACATTAAAGCCACTAATTCATGTCCTGAAAGGTTAAATGGATGAGCAAATGATTATAGATGCCACCCATTGCATAACATGACAGCAGCAACAACAAAACGATTTCTTCCCAACAAAACCTCAATATCAAAGAACAACTATCAGCATAACAAGGACTGAATCATGTGAATATGATCTTGTGCATATCTAATTTTATCTATGTGAAGAGAAAGAGTAATAAAGAAAGAGTGATTAAGCCACCTCTAGCAATAATTCGCCATGTTTGAAATACAGGGAATTATGCTTATAAATGCAAATAGTGAAAACCAGTATTTCTGGAATGTAAACTTAAAAAAAAAGTAGAGTTTATAAGAAAGCCCATGCTCAGAAATTTCTTGAGTAGACAACTAATATTCAGAAAAATCCTTCCACTCAATTTTATGCAAACAAGTGTAATGGAAAAAAGAGTGGTTGGGGGGAAAGAGTGAATTCGGGTGGATAGGGAGTAAGTGTGTTACCTTCCTTCAGTATGTACAGCTGCTGTTAAATAATTGTGATGCTACAGCCATAGTTTGTTGCTATTGCCGGATTAGACCACACGTGCTCAAAGCCACTTATTGCAAACAAGTCTGTTGTAGGGGTTGTAAGCTATTTGTGTTAATTAAATTGTTTAAATGGAATTTAAGTTTTTCCCTAATTTGGCAAATCCGTACTTGCTTTTGTTTACAAAGTTTCATGATGTTTGTCTTAGGGGTGTGACATATCATTCAGTGAAGGCAAAGAAAAATCTTGAGACATTTGTTGAATTTGAATGTTTATTCTCCAAAAAAATTACATAATGTGAAACTATAAAAATTCCTATACGGAATGGTTCCTATACATTTTGAAACCTCCATTCCTTTCAGAAAATAACTAAAAGTGATAAAATTAATCATGTGAATTACTATCTTTCTGTTTTGTGCTCATTTGCAGAAATTTAATGGCAAACTTCCATGTTTTATTTTTCTGTTAATGCAAATTTGATTTGTGTATGCAATGAATGTTCCATTGAAGCTTAGAAACGTAAATGGACTGTGAGAAAAAGTAGGCTTTGAATTTCACGAAATAATTGTAGATTTGAAAAGTAAATGCCTCTCCTCTAAAACCAGCTGATACAATAAATTAAACAGCAGAAAGATACAAGAGAAATACAGTTATAAACTAGATCATACACTATTCTATTCAAAGCCTTTCAATAGACATAATAATCTGCTCTGTTTTGAAACAGAGTTCTCCGTTATTGCAGCTTCAGCAGCTTCTTAAAAAAGAATACAGAACAAAGATAAAGAGAGTTCGATGCTCCTGATTTAAAACAAAGTGAATCTCCTAAACACAGCATGCAACGCATGCTTTATTTGCAGAAAGCAAAAAAACAAAGCTAATAAAAGAAACCCTGCTTTACAACTAAACTTGAAGATAAGGATAGCAGCCTTTTTCCTTTATTACAACTAAAACTTAAAGCAAATCTAAACAAAACTATGACTGCGAATGGTGAGCTATTTTTAGGCTGGAAAAACAAATCTTATCGCATCAATTATCTTTTTCATGATAAGAGTCCGCCAGCATCAATTATCCACATACTCCCCCTTGATGCTAAGAGGGCTCACGATCTGATCTCGAAGTGACAAAAACTGATTTGTTGCAACTGCTTTGGTGAAGATGTCTGCTAACTGATCCTTAGTGCTGATGTGCTTCAATTCAACTTCCTTCTTCTGTACTAAATCACGGATGAAGTGATACTTCAAATCAAAATGCTTTGTTCTACTGTGATGAACCGGATTCTTTGCTAATTTGATGGCACTTATATTGTCACAATAAATCACTGTAGGCTGAATCTGTTTCTCACCAATTTCTTCTAAAACTTTTCGAAGCCAAAGAGCTTGTGTACCTGCTGAGGTAACTGCAACATACTCTGCTTCTGTGGATGAGAGAGCAACCATGCTTTGTTTCTTGGAACTCCAAGTAATTAAACCAGTCCCAAAGGAGAAACAATTTCCAGATGTAGACTTACGATCATCCATACTACCTCCCCAATCTGAATCACTAAAGCCAACAAGATTGAATCTTTTAGAAGAATAGTAATGAATACCATAATTTAGAGTGCCTTTCACATACCTCAAAATTCTTTTAGCTGCCTTCATGTGTATTTCTGATGGATTTGTCATATATCTTGAAACAAGTGAAACTGAATATGCTATATCAGGTCTTGTGTGGGTCAGAAACATCAAACTCCCAATAATACTTCTGTAAGTAGTCTCATCAACTAATTCAGCACCATCATTCCTACTCAACACAACTCCATGAGCACTTGGAGTGGAGTATGGTTTACAATCAACCATGTCAAACTTCTTCAACATATCTTTTGCATATTTGGTTTGGCAAATGAAAATTTCATTTTTACATTGATAAACCTCCATTCCTAAAAAATATTTCATGAGACCAAGATCTTTCATTTCAAATTCTTTCATCATAGCAATTTTGAACTCATCTTTCATCTTAGAACTGCTACCCATATACAACAAATCATCAACATACAAACTTATAATAAGAATATCATTACCTTCTTGTTTGTAGTAAAGGGTAGGTTCACTCTTACTTCTCTTGAAGCCATTCTCTTGAAAGTATCCATCAATTCTTGCATACCATGCCCTTGGTGCTTGCTTGAGGCCATACAAAGCCTTCTTCAATTTGTAGACATGATTCTCTTTTCCTTCCACTTGAAAACCTTGTGGCTGTTCCACATATACTTCCTCTTCTAAGTACCCATTCAAGAAGGCACTTTTCACATCCATATGTTGTATGCTCCAATTCTTTTGAGCTGCTAATGAAATCAGCATTCTAATGGTCTCTTGTCTTGCAACTGGTGCAAACGTCTCTTCATAGTCAATCCCATACTTCTGTGTGAAGCCTTTAGCAACTAATCTTGCCTTATGCCTTTCAACACTTCCATCACTGTTATGCTTAGTCTTGTAGATCCATTTGGTGCCAATCTTCTTCTTGTCATGTGGAAGCTCTGTAAGCTCCCAAGTATCATTCCTATGAATGGAATCCATCTCTTCTTGCATTGCTTGCATCCAAACCTCATTAGTACATGCTTCTTCAAAACATGATGGTTCAAAATCAGCCTTGGTAAATAAAGCAAAATTAACTGTCTCACCTATTGGATTTTCTTCATGTGCTTGATTGGCACTCCTTTGATAAATATCACTCAAACTTTTTACCTTCCTTCTAGAACTTGGAGTTGAAGATGGACTTGAAGAATTAGATGAGGGGCTGCTTGGTGGATTTATAGCAATTGGGACAGCAACATTAGTGGGCTGCTCATGATCAATATCATCATTCAAAACAGATTTTGACTTCTCCATTTGGCCTTTTTGATGACCATAAACTCCCCCTTCATCAAAAATCACATCTCTTGAAACAATAAGCTTATTAGTGAGAGGATTATATAACCTGTAAGCTTTGCTTTCCTCACTATACCCAACAAAAATACATGACTCACTTTTAGCATCTAACTTTTGTCTATTCTGATCAGGTACATGAACATAAGCTAAACATCCAAAAACTCTAAAATGATTAACATTAGGCCTTTTCTCATACCATGCTTCATAAGGAGTCATCTTCTCAAGTGCACTAGTGGGACTTCGATTGAGAATATACACTGCTGTAGCAACTGCATCTCCCCAATAAGAGTTACTCAATCCCTTGGTTTGTAACATGCTCCTTGCCATTTCTACCACAGTGCGGTTTTTCCTTTCAGCTACCCCATTCTGTTGAGGTGTGTATGGAGTGGTGAGCTGCCTCTTGATGCCATTCATATCACAATAATCTTGAAAGGCTCTTGAACAAAATTCTCCTCCACGATCAGTCCTTAAACATTTGATTTTGCACCCTTTTTCATTCTCCACAAGTGCTTTAAACCTCTTGAATGTATCAAGGGCTTCATCCTTAGTCTTCAAAAAATACACCCAACATTTTCGTGAGTAATCATCAATAAAAGTGATAAAATATGATGACTTACCCAAACTCTTTGTTTGCATCGGTCCACAGATATCTGAATGAACAAGTTGAAGGGGGTAATGGGCCCTCCATGCAGTGCCTTTTGGAAACCTTTCCCTTGCATGCTTTCCTTTTGCACATCCTTCACAAACCTCCTTGTGCTCTTCAACCTTGGGCAAACCAGCAACTAATGCTTGTGAGGTCAAAAGCTTCAAACTGTGAAAGTTTAAATGGCCATACCTTAGATGCCATAGCCAACTTGTATCCTCAAATGCCATATTGGCAAGGCTGCTGTTATTTTCACCAAATCTCAATGGAAACATCCTATTTTTCGTCATAGGAACAACTGTGACTACTCTGTTTCCCTGACTCTTATCAAAAATTGTACATTTCTTATTTTCAAAGACAACTCTATAGTTCTTCTCACATAATTGTCCAACACTTAACAAATTATGTTTTAACTCAGGAGTGTAATAAATATCTTTAACACTCTTCATACCTTCTTTTGTGTGGACCTCCATAATTCCTTTTGCAGCAACCATCAATGATTTATCATCACCGAGCTGAATCTTTGACTTGAAACTTTCATCCTTTGTTGAAAACAACTTCCCATTTCCTGACATATGGTTAGAGCATCCAGAATCTAGGTACCAAACATCTTTACTAGTATTTTCACTTTTAGAATAAGATAAGAATAAATTATCTGGAGGATTTTCATAACTTTCTTGAGCATAATTAACATTTTTACCTTCTTTTAGTCTACATTCTCTTTCAAAATGTCCATACCTATTACAATGGTAACATTGAACATTCCTTTTATCAAATCTTCCTCTACCTCTGCCTCTTGAACCACCTCTTCCTCTTGAAAAACTTCTGCCTCTACCTCTTGAATTATTCTGATTTTGACTTTTACCTTGGCTTTGATTGCTTTTGCTACTACTGCTGCCATCATCATTCTTTGTGATTTGTACTTTGGAGGAAAAGGCTTTCTCAATACTTTCTCCAAAATAATCTTTTAATCTTTCTTCATGTGAGATCAACGATCCAACAAGGTGATCGAATTGAAGGGTTGTCAAATCCTTACTTTCTTCCATTATTATGGCAACGTGATTCCATCTTGGTGTGAGAGATCTCAACACCTTTTTTATCAGAACTTCTGTGTTCACAGTTTCTCCAAGTGTAGCCATCTTATTGACCACATCTTTTACTCTGACACAATACTCACTCACACTTTCTCCTTCTTGCATTTTTAAATTCTCAAATTCTCTTTTCAATGTCTGTAACTTAACAACTTGGACCTGATCACTGCCTTGGTAAGCTTCTTTTAGAGTCTTCCAGGCATCCTCAGCTGTCTTTGCACCTGCAATTCTTGGAAATAAACTCTTGTCTAGAGCTATTTGAATATGAAACAATGCTTGAAAATTCTTCTTCTTAGCTTCCTTCCTTGCTGTTCTTTCATTGACTGGGAGGGCATTCCAATCAGCTGGCTCCTGGTAACCTGATTCAACAATCTCCCACAAGTCTTTTCCTATTAAAAATGTCATCATTTTTATACACCAATAATCATACTCATTACCATCAAATTCTGGAATGGGCAAGCTGTTAGAATTCGACATGATAATCTTTGGCGAAATTCGAACAACTAGATCTTAAACCCAAAACAAAAATACCTGCTCTGATACCAAATGTAGATTTGAAAAGTAAATGCCTCTCCTCTAAAACCAGCTGATACAATAAATTAAACAGCAGAAAGATACAAGAGAAATACAGTTATAAACTAGATCATACACTATTCTATTCAAAGCCTTTCAATAGACATAATAATCTGCTCTGTTTTGAAACAGAGTTCTCTGTTATTGCAGCTTCAGCAGCTTCTTAAAAAAGAATACAGAACAAAGATAAAGAGAGTTCGATGCTCCTGATTTAAAACAAAGTGAATCTCCTAAACACAGCATGCAACGCATGCTTTATTTGCAGAAAGCAAAAAAACAAAGCTAATAAAAGAAAAACTGCTTTACAACTAAACTTGAAGATAAGGATAGCAGCCTTTTTCCTTTATTACAACTAAAACTTAAAGCAAATCTAAACAAAACTATGACTGCGAATGGTGAGCTATTTTTAGGCTGGAAAAACAAATCTTATCGCATCAATTATCTTTTCATGATAAGAGTCCGCCAGCATCAATTATCCACAATAATATGCTTCTTTGCAAAATTTTAATTGAATTTTTCTGTATGTTAGGTTTTTATTATTGTAATTTATATTTGTACATGTAATCAGTGTTTGATCAGATGATAGATGGAATTTGTTCTTTGAATTCTATAAAATTCTGCTATTTTTAGTAAAATTTAAATGAAAATTTTGTGTTTAAGGTTTTTGCTTATGTTAAAATTGATTTTTGTATATAATGGATGTGCAATGAGAGAGATAAATGGCATGTAAGAGCCATACATCTTTTAACTTTTAGGAAAAATTACTTGTTTGTGGAAATTTGTCTGTGTTTCAGGATATCATTGCAAATTTGATATTTTTACACAATTATTGTTTGGATTTCAGAAAATAGTGCTGTTTTTTTAGAAATCTGGTGAAATTGTATTGAGGTTTTCATATTGCAAAAATGGAAAGGGAGCAAAAAATTTTGTATGTTAGTAATACCATAGTTTAGTAATTCTAACAAGCAGGGCTGCAACATAATCTGGAAAATTACAGTAAACATACTAGAAATACATATGCTGAATAGAAACCCAATGCACAACATCATCTAATTTAATTGTTCAGCTGAATCAAAGATTTTTTTCGTCATTGATAGGTCTCAAAATTCTTTTAGCGCACATGATAAATCTATATTTAGTAAAAGGATATTTCATGAAAATTTGGCTATGGAAAAAAAGGCAAGATGTCTTAGACAACTAGTTTTAAATTCAAACCCTTACAAAACCAAACCCTAAAATATCGAGGTTTTAGTGCTACTGGATTCTTGAGTTCAAGGCAAAAAAATCTGCAGCTTTTAAGTGAAACTATTGGTTGCGAGTAAAAGTTTGTTTTCACTTTTCAGACATGGGATGAGGAAAGTTGTTTTTCCCAGCATGAGACAACTTTCGGGAGAACCAATCCCTTCATTTAACAGATAGCAAACAATAGATTTATATAGTATTGTGCATCAGGGTTTGAAGCTGTCTAGAAATGGCGGAAGCTGCAAGGGGGCCCAAAAATCCTCTGAATCTTCTGGCAGCGGTTAGGAAATAAACGTAGAAAGCTTTAATAAAAGAGTGCAAAGTTTGTATGGTCATTGGAAAGGAGGGCAAGCGACTTACCTCAAGATTCTGCACAAATTGTGTGTTTATGTCAATGATCTTGACGAGAAAAATGTGTAGAGTTTGCAGGAAGCTCAGAACAACAAATTAAAACCTGCGTAACCGTAGCCAAAGAATTATTTGAGTCAAAAAAAGGTTCAGAAAAATTGTAATGAGGAAAATGAAACCGTAATGAAACCAAGACAACTGACTTACCTCAAAATTCCTGCGAAACCGTAATGAAACCAAGGCAAGTGAAAATGTTCAGAGCTTACAGGAAGAATATTACAAGCAGATATTTTAGAAACCCTAACTATCAGCGACCTTTAGATGTCAAATGAGGGCGGGGAGAGTAAATGCTCAGTACAATTTCAGATGCAGCCACCTTCTAAACAAAAACAGTTAATGCAAGGCCAAATTCCTTTTCAGACGTGAGGCCAGGAATGAAAGGGATTTTTTGTGCAGGTGTCACATATTGCAAGTGGCACTCTCTGCAACCGACGACTGCAAGTGGCTGTACTCTTGCAACTGACGACTCCAACAGACGATGAAGATCTCTGCAATCATCTTGCATGCCCCCTCCACAGTTTGAGACCCTGTATAGACAAACGAAGCCCTGAAAACCTCAGCTAGGGAACGCCTTAGGCGTAAATATGCAGAAAATCCCCCCTTTTGCACGCGCCATGGACATGGCACTTTAAAGACAAGTGAAGAGAGGTCTTAGCAGCCAGAAGGGAAGAATGGGGTTGATTGAAGACAGGCTGCGCAGCATATATTTCAGTTGGCAATGTGGGAAGGGTCGTGATAAACCAGAAGGGACGGACAGTTGTTGTTCACATGCAAAATCAATTAAGATCAAAACAGATCAAAGCATGTAGTGTAGATTTCAAAAGCCCAAGCAGACAAACATTAAAATACAAGAAAACACAAATACAGAGGAAGCACAATTCTTTTACACAAACACACAGAGCTTTATTCCTCTATGATAAAATTCATTGCATATGACCTCTCTTCATAGAGGTTTTGCATTACCAATGCTAAATATAGCTCATGCATGCACATGACTGTTACAGTCAACATGTAGCAACATGCAGATACAAACAATTAATTGTTTACTAAAAGACTTTACATGGAATCTTTAGTGAGACTCAAGCATCATTTTCCTACATACTCCCCTTTGATGCTGAGACTCACAATACAGTACTGAAGTTTTGAAGACTAAACCTGAACAACTCAGTGTACAGACTTTCATAAATTCTTTATCTAATATAAAGAAGACTCACTCTCTCTCAGATCATTTGACACCTTATTCCTTTTAACATGCCAACATTTAGATTTATAAAATCTTTTAAACATAACTGTAACTTTTCTCCAACTGAATCCATCAATCCACCCATAGTCAATTTTCATACAATCTTTCTCAGATTGTCCACTCCACTCTCTATTCCAACATGATTTTTTTGAATGATTCTTCAACCCACAAATTGTACAGGGATGAAGATCCCAACATTTCTATTTTTTATGTCCTCCCCTGTTACAATGAGAACATTCCACAAACTCCATACTTTTAGTTGTTTTGCACGAACTTGTAACACTTGTTACATCACTTCGATCTCTCTCACCATATCCCAGGCCTTCATTCTTTGGCCTCACAACTGGCTGAATGGGCTTTCTCATTTTTTGCCCATGTTTTCCCAAACCTTTTCTCTTTTCAAACCAACCTTTTTTTTCAGCTTCGCATGCTGCCAAAACATTACTTTCAGACACATCTTTATCATCATTTTCATACTTTTTACCTAAACAAATTTTAGCTACATCACTCATACATGTAGCATCACATACCAATGAATTCAATTTCAAACACTCATTTTCTTTCTCCAACAACTTTAGCTTTCCTTCCAGATCTTCATTCTTTTTCTTAACATCATCATGCAGCTTCAATCTTTTCTCTAGCTCTTCTTTTTCCTTTTTCACTTTCTCTAATTCTTTTTCCAGATTTCCATTCTCACACAAATAATCACACCTTTCTTTTGAAAACTCTCTTATCTTATCTATCAATTCTGAATTACATTTTTTCAACTTCACTAATTCTTCCATCAAACTGTCTTTTTCACACTTTAAATTTACAGTTTCTTTCTTTGCTTTCTTACCAGTCTTTCCCATTGAAACAAAAAATTTAAACTGTCCTCACCTTTTATACTTGACTGTGATTTTCTCTTTTGGCTTGTACTTACTATGATTTTCTTGCAGCTTCTTCAGAAAAAACCATGATCTCTACTAAATCTGTCTTTTGAAAGGATGATATCGGCTTCTCTTAAACCTCTATTAGCACTCCTTTTGGGGCTTCTTTACCCGCAGCGGCTTAACATGGCTGGCGATTCTTTCTTTCTGCTGCCATCAAATCTTTAGACATTCTTTTCTTCAGCAATCTGCAATATAACTTTTGCTTTCCCTTGGTGATTTTCACATTTTAGACAACATCAACCTCTACTTTGGGTTGCGCTAGCTTCCTTGCTATCACCGTTTGTTATACTATGCAACACTTCACACACTTATGCATCTCCTTGGGCTTATTTGTTTACTGCCTTCTTTCAAATTTTCACCAGTTTCGTATCCACCTTTCTTGGCACACTCTTTTTTTTCTATCAACACTCTGAGCTTTCTCTTGTGCTGGCTCTTCTCTCCAATCGAAACCTTTAACTGCAGCCTTGCTTGAATTATTTTCAGGCCCCAATCTTCATGCTCTGATACCAAATGTAGATTTCAAAAGCCCAAGCAAACAAACATTAAAATACAGAAAACACAAATACAGAGGAAGCACAATTTTTTTACACAAACACACAGAGCTTTATTCCTCTGATGATAAAATTCATTACATATGACCTCTCTTTATAGAGGTTTTGCATTACCAATGCTAAATATAGCTCATGCATGCACATGACTGTTACAGTCAACATGCAGCAACATGCAGATACAAACAATTAATTGTTTACTAAAAAACTTTGCATGGAATCTTTAGTGAGACTCAAGCATCATTTTCCAACATGTAGAGGGCTGTAATGTTCCAGCTTATATGAAAACAATAATTGGCTCAGATTAATGTACGCTGTCATGCAGTGAATTGTTTTTGCATAATCCGAACAACATCAAAAGACAACCAGACATATATGCTCTGTTAATGACGAGTAGAATCCCAAACAAATCTGTAGCTACCGGAAGAAATGGTGTCAAATATTAACTGTAATTCTGTTAGATGCTAGTCCAGAGTTGGCTCACGGCCACCACAGGAAATAGAGCAATAAGGATCAGAGATCGACACACAACAGAAATAGCTTAGGCACAATATGCGGACAGGATAGCTCTCATATTCACACACAGCAACCAATTATATTCATCATCCAGATAGTGGGAACAAGTAGCGATACTCGCAGTTCATATACTGGAATCAACTATTAATCAGTCCAACGGTCCGGAAGGTAGTTACATACATATACATGGATCTGTTGTAGTATTCTTTAGTCAACAGACCCCCTCCGATACCCCATCGCCCCCACTCTGTCAGTGATTATCACAATGTGTAATCCTCAGATACCAACGGTGGAGCACTGTTCTTCAGCTATGGATCCCGTGACTGGACGCGGAACCGTGACAGAAGTAATAACGGTAAGATCATTCACTTTCCTTATGATCCCTAACAGCTCGATCTAGTAGTCTCGAGCAAGGCAAGCACGCCTCCGACGGTACGGTTGAATAGC
The DNA here is from genome assembly GCA_007258455.2 of Sequoia sempervirens. Taxonomy (NCBI): domain Eukaryota; kingdom Viridiplantae; phylum Streptophyta; class Pinopsida; order Cupressales; family Cupressaceae; genus Sequoia; species Sequoia sempervirens. The sequence continues at coordinate 15,791 of VDFB02079867.1, read as the reverse complement.
TCAGAATCGCACAGTACCCAATTGACTTCGATTGGAAATCAGAAGTCGGGAGATATCGTTCAACAATGGCAGCTCAGATGAAGCCACCCCCCAATCGTATTCGCAAGAATCACACACTGTATCGTCGTCTTCTGTGGATGTAATCTGCTGGCGCAATGAATAAGTGGGCACCGTAGATATGTGAATGCGAACAGAAAATTGTATCAAGAAATGACATGAATCAGTTAATAGGAAGTATGATGTATATTTTAACCTGTCACTGATCAAACCCATCAATCTGTTTGGATTAGCTAGATTTGATCTCTCTCGTTAGAAGCCTCTTACTATATTGAGAGAAGCTTGTCAGCTTGAATGGAAATTAGAGTTCTTTCACTCGATTAAATGAAGTTGATTGCAAAGGAGATTTCTAACTACAAGAACAATGTCCAATGTAAGTTTGTATCTATTATTAAGTTTAGATTGTATATATCGCTAAAATAGTATTCATTTGTTTGCACATCATTTTAAATTCGTGCACAAGGATTTACATATTTTCTATTCATATAATCTACATATCATTATTTTTTTGATGTGTATAGCAGCTCCATTCATTCATCTGGTATCAAATCTAGATGTTGTAGAGACAGTAACATGAAAAAGAGTTCGCTGTGGTTTCCAGAAGTGCATGTTGCTTTGTGCAGGATTATTTTATTACAGCAATGTGAGCAGCCGCAAAAAAAAATAAAAAAATCTGTTACAAAAAGTAGTGCTGAAGTAAAGTGCTGTTTTTATTTTCTCATATTAAAAAAAAGGAGACAACTTGTTAAGGTGAGAGCAGTCATATAAAGCAATTTGAACTGAGACTAGTGTAAAAAGGAATATGATCAAACATTTGTTTTGCTGCTACCAGCAAAGAAAAAAGTATCTTCTGCTGCGATTTGTTGTGAACATTGATTTTGCATCTTAAAAGAAATTTGTTTGTGTACTCAGCTGGCACTTGTGAGAAAGGAAGAACGGTTTTTAACAAATATTTTGAATGAGAACAAATACGAAACAATATAGATATACAAGTTACAATTAAATCTGACAAAGGATAACAGGAACACTGAAAGTTATATATTATGATCTGACAAATGATAACAAAAACATCAAGAGTTATATACTATGATCGAACAATAATAAGAGATATCATCGAAATATTTTGAGAAACAGTATTTTGAATAACAGGAGATGGCTGACTATGTGTTATTCTTCCATGCAAGATTTTTCTGCCTCTATTTCTCCGCCGTCTCCTTTGCTGCCTCTGCATTTGAGGTCAACACAAATTACTATTAAAGAAAGAAATAAAAAATAAAAAAAAAATGCAATGAAAAGTAAGATGAACATACCTGCATTGGATTCTCTAGAGGGATTGTCAACACTCTCACCCTTCTTTCGTGCCAATCTAAGATGATCTCGGAGAGATCTTGGTATGTTTGGTATTCTCCTTATCTGATAATGAGGAGGTTGGCTGACATTTTCAGATCTTCCATTTTGAACTGCAAAAAAATCACTTCTATCAAATAAATTCTCTTATTTGCTAGTTGGGTCTCTCAATAGTGATCTAAAAATGATTCAGGAAAGGAATAGTCTTATATAATAGAAAATCACAGCCATTTATAGAGTGGGTGATCTCACACTTTTGTTAGTTTAGAAAACAAAACAAAGAAAGACTATTATTAGCACAAGGGTCAAAACAACAGATTGTACAGACACTTGAAAAATATAAAAAGAAGATGATATACCTGCATTCTTCTGACCATCTTGGCTGTAAGAAGAAATAGTATGGAATTAGTTAAGAATTGTATTCAATTGAATATTTCAATCATACCCTAATTTTGTAAAAAATAACTCTTCTCTTTCGTAGAACAGAGAATTTTAGAAAAAAAAACTACACAAATGGAAGACATGAACCAGTCAAGTATGAAGCATAACTTAACCTTCTATTGATGGAATCCATCAATCTGTTCTGGTTAGTCAAATTAGATGTCTCTTCCACTAGAGGCCTTGCAACTGTTTGAATGGAAAAAAGAACTTTAGTGCTTATATAGATTTTTAAGTAGTTTAGAGTCAACATACCCGTTATTTTCTATAAAACCTGGTCCCACACGTAAACATTAATTCCAATACATCACGCGTAAACATCAATTCCAATACACCAACTTTTTACTAAAAATAGTTCTTACACTAACTCTTTATGAAAATGAACTTTCCAAATACCTAAATAAAAATAGTCACAATTTTAAATTTGGTAGATTTATATAGCTAAAAAAAATGGTCACAATTCTAAATCCACTAGTTTCAAAAACCAAAAACACAACATAGAACGTGATATGATTGCTACAGTTTCATAGGAGAGCGTATCTGAGTGTATCCTGGCCAAAGCATGGGGAAGATTTAATTTCTAAGTGCAATGAGAATTTACATTGGTGATAAAGTCTTCCACTTGTGACCCCACCAATTCATAGCTCCGGGTCAAAAGCGTGTACTTCTTATAAAAAAAAACATAGTGTAGGTGATGAATCCGAGGTGATAACAATCACATGCTTTTACAGTTAGCTTTTACAACTGTAAAGGTTTGGAAGTTTCATATTAAATTAACTTACATATAAAATTTATTTTTAAAGTTAATATATTTTTAAAATAATTAAATTTTAAAATTTTAAAAATATATATTAATTTCTATAAATCGAACTACTAAAATTTAGCATTTAAGTATATAAAATTTATTATATTTTACAAAGTAAAAATAAAATAAAAGAATTACAAAAATAATGAAAGGTGGTTTGTTCAAAAGCATAATGAAAAATTATATAGAAAAGTAAACAATTTTATTAAAAAGATGTAAATAATGCAATAGAATAAAATAAATTTTAAATAAAAATCAAATTTTATGTATCCATGTATGCACCAAACTATTATAGGTATCTTAAATACATTTATCTAAGAAAACTATTTTATTAAATAACAAATAAATTTTATTTGTCCATGCATGTATGCATAAACTATTATAGGTATCTTAAATACATCTAAGAAAGCTAACTTGTATTATAAATTTTATTTAGGCACCATAGAGCTAAATAATTAATATACTATGTGGGTTATAGTTGGAGTTGATTATTGATATAAATGTAAATAAATAAATTAAACAAAACTAAAAGTGATAAGTAGTTATATTGTGATGATGGAGAAGTATTATAATAGGTGGCTCAAAATGAATCACTAATAGTTTTTATATTTTGGTAGATTTTAGATTAAAGTCACATATTATATTATTCTATACCTAGTTTTTGTATGTAGATATAAACTTGTAATACATAGATCTAATCTAAAAAAAATTCAAACTATTGAATCCTACTCAACTTCATCTCTAATATTTAAATAATTATAATTTTTTGGTGTTATTTATAAACAAGTTTAAGCATTTTTTGGATATAAAGTTTAATCTTGTACATGCAAGACTCATTATCTTACAATTTGAAAAATTTGTGAAGGGTTAAGAACATGTTTTATAAAGTATTATCCTTACCTGTAGAAGGCCATATCTTTGAGGTTTTGACAGATTTGTGGGTGTTGGTAGAGGAAAAATCAACACAAGACTGTGCAAATTGAAGACATTGTTTGTGCAAGGTGTTTTGAATTTTATGAGATTTTTAAATATAAATTGCAGAAAAATAATTAGTTTAATTAGCTCATACATTAGTGGTATCAGAGCAAGGCTGATTCTGAGAGTGTGAGCAGACCGCTGAAGAGAGGTAGCTTACACCAATGATTGTGAGTTGTGGGTGTGCAACCATGTTTGCTAGAGGAAGAGGAAGAGGGAGAGGAAGAGGAGAGGATTTTATGAGGAATGATGACTTTAGAGTTTTGAGAAGAAAAGTTGAAAATTTGCAAAATGAGATAAGGAGAGGCTTTTTAAGAATGAGAGATCCAAGAAGTGAAGATGAAGAAGAAACTACAAAGAATGCTAGTTTAGATATTGAGCAAAGAGAAGAAATTGCAGTAGATGCAAATGACCCACTACTAAAAGCTTTAACAAAAATGGGAAAGAGACCGAAAATAGATGTACCCACCTTTAATAGAAGCCTAAACTCAAAATAATTAATAGATTGGTCGAATGAGATAGAGGAATATTTTGAATTTGAAGAGATGGAGGATCCAAACAAAGTAAGATGTGCAAAACAAAAGGTTGAAAGGACATGCCTCCATATGGTGGAGAGAGATTCAATTAGAAAGGGGAAGAAGAGGAAAATAAAAGATTAATAAATGGGATAAAATGGTGAAGAAGCTTAAAAGATAATTTATGCCAATAGACTATGAATTAGATTTGCTTAAAAGAATGCAAGGTCTGAAACAAAGTAGCAAAATAGTTAAAGAGTATACAAAATAATTTCATAAAATCCTCATAAGAACTAGGCATTCAAAAGTAACCAAGAAAAATATCGCAAGGTACATGAAAGGGTTGTGTTCAAGCATTAAAGAAGAAATGGGGTTGGTTAGAGTTGTGACAATGGAAGATGCCTATCAAATGGCATTGAAGATAGAGGAAAGGTTGAACAAGATATTTGAAAACAAACAAAGAGGAAAAAGTCAAGAAGCTAAGGTTGAGAGAAGAGCATATGAAGAAGATGATGATAAAAAAATTTAGAAAAATGGAGGCCAAGGCAGCAATAAACAACATAGGAATGAAGAATTTTATGGGTGAAGAGAACAAAATTAGAGAGGTAGAGGAGGATTGGGTAGAGGTTTTGGAAGAGAAACCTTTCGAGGAACTTGTTTTAAGTGTGGGGTAGAGGGTCACAGAGAATATGACTGTCCTCATGAAGAGGAAAGAACAAGAAGGACTAAAAATAAGAATAGGGCAACAAATGTCAATAGAGAAGATGAAGGATCATCACATTCTGAAGATGCAGAAGATGGTGAAACTTTAATGGCTAGGAGAACACTGTTAAATGAAGATGATAAATCTATTCAAAGGAGAATTTTGTTTAGGACAAGATGCAAGTGTGAAGGAAAGTTATGTAATGTCATTATTGATAGTGGAAGAACAAAGAATCTTGTGTCTAATGAAATGGTAAGAAAATTGCAGCTAGAAAGAAAGAAGCACCCAAATCCATATCAGATAGCATGGGTACAAGATAATAAGAAGCTTTTGATGAACAAACAATGTGAGGTGAAATTTAAGATAGGAGGCTATTATGATGAAGTTTTATGGAATTTTCTCCCAATGGATGCTTGCCATATTCTTCTAGGAAGACCTTGGCAATTTGATAGGAAGGAGATGCACGATGGATATGACAACATGTACACATTGACGAAGGATGGAGTGAAACAAAAATTGAAGCCATTGAAAGAAGAAATGAGTAAGGTTTGAAACAATTCAAGGTCTTTTTTGGTTGATGAAAATAGAATTTTAGATGGTTTGAAGCAAGAATGTGTTAGCTTTGTTGACACTAATCATCAAGAAGATGAAAAAGGTGAATTGTTGGCCCATATCAAAGAAGTGATCTCAAGTGGAATGAAGGTAGCAGCAGATGATAAGGTAAAATATGATTTTATTGTTTCCTTTGATGAGAAAGAGAGTGAAGGAGTAGATAAGTTTGTTGAAGAAAAATTTTCTTTTGATAATTTTGAATTGGAAGAGTTGAGTGTGAAGGTTAATGAAGAGTTTTATGAAGAATACTTGTTTGAGAACAATGGAGGTGAAAATGTTTTGATAAGTGGTCATGATTCCTTATCATATAATGAGGAAATTAAGTCTTTTGATGATAGTACTAATGTTGTTTTGAGTGAAGAAAAATAAGTTGTAGTAGTATCATGCCTTCCAAAAGGCATTGAAACAATGAGATTTCATAAAGGAAACATAGTGGAAGGAGGTGGAAAAAGTAGAACAACAAATGGGGAAAAAAAATCCATTTATTTCGATGAAGGAGAAGGTATAAGTTTAATTGTTAGTTCTGATTTTGATGAAGTATATCGGTGGGACAATAGATTTGATGCTTTGAATTACATGATGGGTAGTTCTAGAAGAAGGATGAAGCATGGTAATGTTGTAAGTTTGCAGAAAGTGGTGCATAGAAATATTTCAGTGCACAAGGAAATGAGGTGGATACAAGATAGAAATAAGGTGTACAAATATTTCTAAATGTAAATTATGAAACATTTCTTTCTACCGTCGGTGTGTGATGCAAGAGCATCCATGGCTCAGTGCAATCTTGTGTCAACTTGAATGTGTCATTTTTATTTTTTTGCAATTTTGGTGTGTTGAATTTCATGTTTCAATATTGAAATTCATATTTTGGTGTGGGAATAATTATCTTGTGATGTGGGGAAATTAAATTTAAATTTGGTTGCAATTTGGGTCAAATTAGTAAAGAGAAATCATGGAGAATATGCTTTAAAACTTAAAAAATAGAAAAAAGAAAAGATAAGTGTTGGTTTTTTCTTAGAGCATTAAATCCATTTGTAACTCCTAATTTGAATTCTCCCATCTCCTAAAATAACAGGAAACCTAGAGGTGGGTACCCAAGTTGTGGATTTTGCTTTCTTGCTTTATTTGGGAAAGCATTAAAGTCATTTAAAAGCCATATTTAATTTTGGCTAAGTCTAGGAGATTTAAAACTAATACTTTATGCATATTTCAATATTTAATTGGATTTTATTAGTCCCTAGAGGTGGAGGAATTTATTTTCTGGAGATTCTTTGGAATGAAATCAAAATGAGATTGAAATTCATTGAAATTACATTTTAGGAGATCAAGATGGAATTTAAAATTGAATTTCATTCATTATTTTGGGGTGTTTTTCAAGGAAAAACACAAAGAAGAGAAGGAAGGAATTCCTTACTTGTAGAAGGCCATATCTTTTAGGTTTTGAAATGTTTGTGGGTGTTGGTAGAGGAAAAATCAACACAAGACTATGCAGATTGAAGACATTGTTTGTGCAGGGTGTTTTGAAGTTACAAGTGTTGGTGAAAGAATTGACTCCAAACTTTGGTTGTTGTTGCAAATCAGATTGTAGATGTTTTCTAAGGTTTCATATGGCTTGTTACAGCCTCTTCCATGATTGGTTTGTAATAGGATAATTTCCCTTCTTTTAATTCAAGAATTTACTAGTTGCATATTGCAAGCTAGACTGGCAATTATTTTCCAAGTTTCTATGTATGTTGTTGGTTGAAGTTTATGAGATTTTTAAATATAAATTGCAGAAAAATAATTTAGTTTAATTAGCTCATACATTACACAATCACATCTATTCACATGTTCATCATACAAAAATCCAAATTCTTACATTCATGACTACCCCTACAACCAATTAAATGTCTTATCATTTTCATGATTGCATTCATGCATATCTCCATCATGCTCAAATTTAATTTTGTACATGCAAGACTCCTTATCTTACAATCTAGAGAATACACAAAGGGTTAAGAACAATTTTATAAAAGCATTATCCTCACTTGCCTCTATTTTTCATAATTGTATCCATTCACACCTCCTCTATGTTAAATTTTATTTCTAAGATTCATAACTAATTCTCACCTAGATTCTACATATAGTTAGTCTTTTTGATACCTACATATAGATGCATGAAATTATAGGTTCTAAAATTTAGAGTTATGAAATTTGAGTAGAGCTATCAATTGTATATGAGGAAAATTTGATATTACCAACAAGTCTAGGTTGGTGGGTGAATTCTAGGGAAGGCCTATGTTCATTCCTCAAAACAACCAATCATTTGAAGCTACTCTATTCCAACAAAGTCTCTTAAGAGAGGGCTAAGTGCAAAATACTACCAAACTATGATGGATTCATTCTCAAAATCCATGGCACTTAGAAAAAATCATTTGAACCTACATGATTACAAAGTGTCCCTCATCTAAATTGACTATGGCAATAATTTTTCAAATATTGCGAAAAATATGAAATTATGTTTAGTAAAAGCTTGTCAACAACCATACATTGCATTTCATGTGTTATGAAAAAACTAGCATTCCAAAAAAATTTAGCTGTGTGGGTGAATGCTAGGGACTTCATTTCTTCATTCCCCAAGACACCCAAACATTCCAGTCTACACTATTTTGATGCAATCTCTTAAGATCCCTAAAAGAAAAAACTTATCAAACTATAATTGATTGGTTCTAAAATCTATGGAATATAGAATTTGTTTTCTAAAAATATAGGGTCCATAGGGCCCCTCCATAATAACCTCTTAGTTTTTTAAATCTCCAATCCACTTCACCGTGGTGACAATTTTTCAAATGTTGTAATAAGTGTTAATTGTGTTTACTAAAAAAAAAAATATACTTTGTATTTCATGTGTTGTGAAAAAAAAAAAATAGTTATAGCACATCCAAGTGGGTGGGTGAATCATAGAGGAGGGCTTTATTCATTCCATAGAACACTTGATTATTTTGGGCTTCACTATTCTAGTGCAATCTCTTAAGAGCCCTAAGCACAAAAAATTGTCAAACTATTGTGGATTTGTTTTGAAAATCCATGACACTTAGGAATATTTCATTTGAAATTATAGAGCCAAATAGGGTCCCTCCACAATAACTTCTCATTGTTTTTTAAATCTCCAATCCACTTGACCGTGGCGATAATTTTTCGAATATTACAAAAGTGTTAATTATGTTTAGTAAAATGTTTTCAAGAGCCATACTTTGAATTTCATGTGTTGTGGGAAAAAATAAATAGTTTCAAGAAATATAAGTGGGTGGGTGAATGCTAGATAAATCCTTTGTTAATTCCTCAAGACACCTAATCATTCTAATCTACACTATTTTGATGCAATCTCTCAAAAGCCCTATGTGCAAAAATTTACAAAATATGATGGATTGGTTCTAAAAATACATGGAGCTTAGGAAAAATTTGAATGAACCTAGATTTTCACATAAGGTTCATAATACATATCATTTTTTAAAATCTCCTATCCACTTAATCATGTTGATAATTTTTTAAATGTTGTGCATTATTGAAAAAATTGAGTCAATCAGACCTAGATCTGCGTCTTTTTGAGGATGGGATTGGATTGGAAATTATTTTAAATGATTGAGATAATTAAATTAAATGAATTGGTATAATAAATGCAATTTCTTGAAGATAAACAAATGGAAATAAAACTCTGCAAGTAGATCTAGAAAATGTAGACTAATGTGTACCTGCCACTAAAAGTTGGATTTGAGTGTTGTAGTAGGACTAGGTTTCCCCTAGGTGATTGGGTCTTTGTTAGGGTGTCTTCCTCAGTTTTTAGAGTCCTCTGCTATTGGGTCTGAGTTTCTATTTTCCACTTGTCCCATTTTCAGAATATTATCAATAAATTATGTAATTAAACTTTTCCATGTCTTGACAAGGTTGATGAAGATAAATTCAACAATGGAAAAATAGATTTTCAAACTCTCCTCAATCTTCTTCAGGCCTATAACCTACAATTTCACAAAGACAAAAGACATTATTCCATATAGGGGCCTGCCTTAGTCAAACCCCATGTAATTGTTCCCACTTTGACAATGGAAATGCCAATGATGAATGAAAAAATGTTGCAACTCACCATCCTTCAAAGGCTTCCTTGAAGGGTTGAAGTAATACACATATCTTCAAGTTGGATCTTGAATTGCTGCGCAATAAACCTTGATAATATTGTTTTATACGATAGTATTTTTTCAATTATATATCTTAGTGCTAGATATCTCTTGTTAGATTTCAAATGATAAAATAACTAGGTATTTATAGCTGTTTATCCAATTTCTCAAAAATTAGATTCCAAAAGCCAACACTTCATAGTGAACTTTTAGATGCTCAAATACCACCAATAACCTATTTGAATTTAGGTCCTGGCTAAAAGGGGGACCCAGTTACCAATGGGTGACTTGGTCTTGGCCCAAATTTTTAGGACACTCAAAGTTGGGGATAATTTAATGATTGAATGAATTTGTTTTTAATGTTTGTCCTTCTTTGTTAAATGGTAAAATTAGGCTTTGGAATACATAATTTAGAAAATTAAAAGCTTAATTAGGTCCAATAATTTAGAGGGGCCAAAATATAAAGTGAAATTGCCTGTATACAATTTTCTACACTACATGATCAATAAAGTGTGAGGCACTTCAGCTATAAAGAACTTGCATATGGATTCTTACTGACATAGAGTGTAGGACTTTATTGAAGGATTTGATGATTTCAACATCCAAGAAGTCCCTTTGATGTATAATGTTGAAGTAGACTAGTTGGAAACAATATCATCTCAGTTTGATCTAGTGACTAACCTATTAACCAATGAACATTCCATCTAAGTCATTGTAAGGCCAACTATTTTGGATAACAGATAGAATTGACAAGTGTTTGAGATTTATTGTGATGATGCAAGTAATGATAAAATAAAAAATTTCACAAACAAAGGATGTTATCCAAACTTTGATCTGTCAAGAAAATTAGAAAGTTGAAGGTTGGCAAGGATGTTCTTTAGAGGGATAAAGATATATTGATATATTTTTATGACAAGTATCACAAAGTAGTTGATTGGACCTATGATGATCTCAAGGGATATGATCATGACATCATTTAGTATAATATTGAGCTAGTTGAAGGACCTAAACATATCTACCAAAATCAAAGGCTAGTCAACCTAATTTAGTATAGTCACTCATGGCTCGAGAGCTGAAATACTTATAGAATATTTATCATATACCCAATTAAGAATTCAACCTGGGTCTTAGACTTGGTCCCTATTTAGAAAAAGAAGGGAGATATCTAGCTATGTGTAGAATTTTTGGATTTAACAAAACATCCTTAAATTATCATTATTCATTTCCCTCTATGGAGAAAATCCTCCAAATAGTTATAGAATCTAAGATATTTTCATTTCTTGATGGTTTTTCAGGTTATAATCAAGTTTGGTTTAATGAAGAAGACCAACACAAAACAACATTGACTACAAAGTATGGAACATTTTCATATGCAATGATGTCATTCAATCTCTCAAATACTAGAGCTACCTTCCAATGCACGATAGATATTTCTTTCAAATATTTGATAAATTTTCTCATACTTATCCATCTAGATGACCTCATAGTATTTTCAAAGTCAAAAGAAGATAATTTTTATTAGTTGGAGAAAGTTTTCTAGAAGTTTCAAGAGTTCAAAATCTCCTTGAACCCTAAAAAATGTGTGATCAAAGTTCTGCAGGGTAAGTTGTTGGGGTATGTTATGTCCAAAGAAGTGATTTCCATTGATATGAAGAGAGTAAAAGCTATGAGAGAGCCTCTCCTATCGTATACAAGAAGGGAGTTCAATCTATCCTTGAGAAGATAAACTTCATTAGTAGATTCATATTAGACTTTACTAGATTTTTTAGACCCATATCTCTCATGCTGATGAAGGATCAAGCCTTGAAATAGACTCTAGAAGGGAGAGTAGCATTTGGAAAGATCAAGGAAGCTATCTATTTATCTCCATTATTGGTGAATATGTATTTTTCCTAATATTTCATTATGTATGTGTAGGGAAGTGAGCATAGTATAGCAACAATGCTAATACAGAAAGATGGAGAAGGGAAGGGGGAGTATCCCATTTCCTTCCACTCAAGAACCTTGAAGGGATATGAGGCAAAATATAACTATGCTGAAAAGCAATCTTTCACTATCATCAAAGGTCTTAATAATTTTTGATACATGATACAAAATAGTAAAGTATTGATATAAGTAGTATATTCAATTGTGCAAGAATACATAATGAAAGGATAAATTACTAAAAAGAGAGAAAAATAGATTACAAAGATCCTAGAGTATTATGTAGAGGTTTGTCCTACCAAATTTTTCTATGAGAAACGACTTTGTGAGTATCTAGTGAAAGAAAATGAAGCTTCAACAGAATAATCCCTGAAACTGGTCCTAGTTTTAAAACCAAATTGAATTCGTGAGGGATTGGAAAGCAGATAGAATAAATTTCATGAAAATAGAAGGCATTTGGTTGGCATTGTTAGAATTAGCTATGGAGATAGCCTACCAAGATATAGAGGCCAGATGGAAAGCATAAAGAGAGAATATCAATATGACAAGACTAAGATGTATTCTTATCAATAATGATCCAATGTTGTTGTGTACAATGCATGAGAGATCCATTGGTTATATAGCCAAAGTGAAACATAAGATTTCATAAGATTATAACAAGTGTCTTAATCATATGACATTAGACAACTTAACACAACTACCTAGGTCACATTTGTTACAAGTCAAAAGATAAGATAACAACTAATGACAACTAACACCTTCTAGAAAGATTTCTTCTTAGGACCTAAGTAAACTTAATATGTAAATAACTCCCCTAAGTCCCCTAGTAATGAAATAACTAGGTACAAGACTTTATTTACACCAACACCCCCCTTAAGTGCAACATAGGGAGTAGTAGACTATTATGCAAGTGACATAAAGATGCAAGAATGGGTCTTGACTACTATGCAATGTTAGGTTCCCATGTACATATGAAAATGAAATCTCTCACAAACGGAGAAAAGGAGAAAACCTAGTGGGAAAAAACTCCTCCCCAAAAGAGAGATAAAAGATACAAAAAAGAAATTCTCTCAATGATGAATGAGAAGGCCAAAATCTGCCCATAAGTGAGAAGGAGAAGAGAGACAAGGAAACCCCCCCTCAATGGTGAGTCTCCTACAATGATGGTAGAAGCTTGACATTGAATGTTGAAGATGATCAAATCTCAACGAACAATGTTACTCCCATTAGGAAGAAACAAAACCAAGAATGTATCCAAGAGTTCTTCCCATTTTTGAAAGAAATATGAGGGAAAATGGATGATGTATGATGTTTCTGAAGCATGCTCAAGTGTCTCCATGTTGATGTCAAAAGTTGACACACTCCAAACAAGAATTCTAGGCCACACTACTGAAGATTTCAATCCAGAATCTAGTAGAGATGAATGTAAAACACAATCCAAAGACAAAGATGTCCCCTTTGAAGATAAAGAAGCCTCCTCCAAATTATTTCCAAAAGTATCCATAGTCACATCAAACTGCAAAGAATGATCATGTAGAGATTGAACAAGAGGGTCAATGTTTTCCATCACAACAACAGAAGAAGGATCTTCTCCATCAAAGAGAAGATGGATTTCATCAATGATGTCTCCCAAATATGTAATATGACAGTCCACAAACAAGTCTAAAATACATGTCAAGAAGCCATCCAAAGTAGCCAAATCTAAAATAAAATGAATATCTTGCTGCACTAAATCACAAGAAGCCATATCTATAGCAACAAAATCATCATCAACTGCAACAGTAGATGGAGGAGATGAAATGTGTGACTCAATAAATAGATCTAATGTGAGAACTTCCAAGTTCAAGAAGCCAAATGTCTCCTCTAAATCATGGTTCACACTAGAATTGTGATCAACGGTTGAAGGAATAATTTCACCATCAAAAGAAAAATATGCAAAGATATACAATCGAGATGAATGATCAACCATCCTAGTAGCAATGATCTCTCTACTCCCCAAGTCTCAAAAGATGATTCAATTAGGTGTGAACTCCGCAGTCCTCCAATCTCCACCATGTATAATAAAATATATGGAAATAAGATTGTTTGTCAGATGAAGAACACAAAAAACATCCTTGAAAGTGTTGTCCCCAAAACTAATAGACCCCTTTCCAATTACACTCATGTATGCATTTCTTCCCATCAAGATAGGAGACATAGTACAAGAATCAAAAGAAGAGAATATAGACTACAAAGATGCCATATGATAAGATGCTTCTAAATCTTGAAGCCATCTCCCCGATCCATGACTTGAAAAAAGAACAAAGAGCATGTCCTTTATTTCCTTATGTAGAAGATTGACCTTTCTCCTTTTTAGACTTGTTTGAAGAAGGAGGAGGAGGAGGTGATTCAATCATTCTAGAAGGATAAATCAATGTGATTATTTTTGAAAATATGTTTCAACTCATCAATATCCTTCTTGTAACAATAGTGTTCTTCATATCCATCCTTCTTGCAATGTGCACAAGTAGGCCTTTCCTTCTTAGATGAATTATCTTTGGAAGATGATTTTTTGTTTGCTTGATCTGAATGTTGATTATTCTTTGCTTTCTTCTATTTCTTATCTGATTCTGATTCTTTCACCTGACTAATCAACAATGCTTGATATTTGAAGGTCTTGATGAGACCCATTGAGATAATTTATTTTTGCTCATATATCAACATCCTTAGAAAATGATGCAAATGAAGGTGTAGTATATGCAAAACCCATAGTCAATCTATGAGTATGAAAGATAGAAACAAAAGAAGCATAATGAGGACCAAGTCTTTTCATTGTATTGTAGACCAATTGAATATCCTTCTTACCAATTCCACATGCTTTACATTATTGTCTTATATCATTAACCTTGGTGATGTAGTCTTGGATGTTGTCAAAGTTCTTAGGATCACAACTCATCAATTCATTATCAATTTGATAGCTAGCCTCTTACTTCATCTATAGTACCATACAATATTTTCAATTTGTCCCAAGCTTCATGAGAGTTACTACACGATTCAATTTGAAACAATTTTTTTTGAGAAACTAGTCTACGAAGACATCCAAGAGCTTTGGTATGTTCAATCATTCATCTTATCTTTTTATTTGTATCTGTAGGTTTGGGTACCTTATTTTCAACATATCGAGAGTGACCTTTAGTCATTAGAATACTCCATACATTTTTATGCCATGTTGAATAATTATATGATGTGACCAAAGGAACCTTAGAATGATCCATGAAAATGAGAGAGCATAAGAAAAAAAATCAAAAGAATGCACCAAGAGACCTCCCCACCCAAATCACTCAATCAAGAAACTCCCCTAGTAATATATGATTTGGCAATTTATAGTTAGTGCATTTATAGTTGCTAGATGCCAAAAACAGTAAGCTAGACTTGATCTTAGTGGTTACAGATGCCAAACTAGGCCTGAAGCTCAAATACAATTTTTGGAACAAAATGAGATCAATCTAATCATACCATTGAGAAGTACACAAATAATTATGCACTTTAAAAATAACTACACCCAAAATTTTTACTGTAGGAGCAAGATATGAGCTCCTAAAGTTCCCAAAATGAGGATGAAGCAACAACACCAACGAGAATATGCAATTTCTAGAAAAATTAGGAACCAAAATCAAAATTTGAGTGCACCATTGTGAAGAGCGCAAAAAATTAGTGCAAATAAAAAAATGTGTGAAAAGAGTGAAAATGGGTAAGCTATGGGGCTTCAAAGTTGGACTACAAAATAAAAAATGCCAATGGTGAGGGGAGAAAAAATTCAAAGGTTGTGCTGACATTAGTAGTGATGTATTGTTGATGCAAGCACTATGCTGGCTCAAATTTGATGGTTTCTAGGCCATCATTGTTGCAGTTAGCATGGGTTGAATTTGATGGCTTCGAAGCTATTGCTAGATGTCGTACTAGAATATTCAATATGAATATTCTCTCATGGAATGTTCTATTTGTAATGGAATTTTTTTATTTGTTCACTAGATTTAGAAGAATTTTGCCTATTTAATGTTTTTTTGTTGATTTTATTATGATACCGTAATAGATTTAAACAATTTCTAGTTTTTACTAGCCACTGGGAAGAATGCTAGTGGGTGTGGCCCTATGTGGTGAGACCATGTGGCCTATGTAGGGGTTTGTGGGTTCCTTGTACCCTACCATGCATAGACAATAAGTCTTTAGATATTTTTTTGTTTGCATAAATATTCTTCCCTTTGATTATTTTTTAATAAAACCTTTTT
>VDFB02079865.1:0-42813 GCA_007258455.2 Sequoia sempervirens | reverse complement strand
TTACCTTTATAATTATTAAATGGGGATTATATTAAATCCAGGGGGATTATTTGAGCTATTTAAAATATATCAAAAATAAATTGGTGGAGAACAATTTGGGATAAAAGATTGGACTAAGTAAATTAAAGTAAAATAAATATTATAATTATATCATTATTACTAAAATAATATATACATTTTAATTAAGCATTTAAATACCTTTATTTAAAGAATGAAAAGGAAAATGTAAAATTGGGGGGGCTTCAAAAAGATTTACACCTGCCTTGCATGTGCCCTCCACCTGCCTTCAAGGTATTCCTTCCTGTTCACGTGTTTTGAGGAAGCGTTCCCATTCTGCATGCTTGCTCGGGAAGGCGTCAACTTTTCTTGGAGGGGGAGACCACATCTCTTGGGGGGATTCGGGGAAAAAGGGAGACTCACCATTCTATGTGGCACAGACTCTGCCAGGCAGATTAGGTTCCTTACAGTCCACACGCCCAGAATGAGGCAAGTATTGTGAACAGAGTGGAGGCCTTGGCTACTTCTAAAAAAGGCCGCAAAATGTTGTTTGAAGGTTTGGAATCCTTCACCACAGGCTACGAATGAGGCGTTCGTTATAGGTATGTTATGAGTTCTATCAGCTGCAACAAGGCAAATGGCATTCGCTCCTCCAAACTCTTCTTCCCTGGTATTGATCCTCCACTTCTCTAATTGGTGAACTGCAGTTGAAATTAAGGTTTCATCAATGGGTTTAGAGCATGTTTATTAAACTAAAATTACTGCTGCCATGTTTCTTATAACGCGCACATTAAGTTTGGCATTATGGCATCCTTCACTCTGCGTAGATTTTATATGTTGTCAATGACTTTTTTTTTTCTTTTCTGATACACAAAAAACATATACCATTTATTGGCCATTAATCCAACTGCGTCCTGGTATCTCTTTAAATTTCTCTATCCTTCTTGCTTTTACACCTGCCAAATTGCATTTTCTTGAAAGTTTCTAAAGCCTTATTAATAAATCCACCTCCTGTACCTTCGCCCCCTGTAGCCAATCTTCTTGCAGTCTCCTCATTTTTTTTTTCCATGCAAACTAAGCCTGGTATTGTCGGCTCTGCTCTTCTGTAGTAATCTCCTGATTTTCAGATCGTAAGGTTGCCTTGGAGATGCCTATTTCCCCTCCATTTACCTCGGACTTGGGTTTTGTTTCACTTTCCCATCTCCATCATCGTTGAAAATGAGTATGCAACATCAGAGTATACTTTGGAGCTAACCCCAGTCGCATTTTCAGGGCCTTTATCCTTAACACCCACAGCGTCAGCAAGGAGCGATGAATAATTCTGTGTTTTGGAGTTACCAGTCTGCCACTGCAAATTCTGAAACCCAAGCGATACATAAAATCCATTTTGTGCATATCCTGCAATCATTGCATTCCTTGAGATCACATTTCTTTGAGGTATTATTTTAAGCAGTCGCTGCTCTGTCTACGCTACGGGCACGAAGGTCAACCCTGCACTCCTAATGAACAATTTTATATCTAATGCAATGAGGGTGGCGAATGTGTGAGGTATGTGCAGCCCTCATTCATCAAACCTTCATTCTGCACGCACCTAGCACACACGTAAAGCCTACAGTGTTAGGATGTTTCAGAGTGCTTCATTTATTTTAAGATTTTGAGAGCTTCCTTGCAAAATCCATCTTGTGCGCCTTCTGCAATTGTTGCATTTCATTCCATGAGAAGACATCTTCTGAGGCATTCTGTCAAACGTTTCACATGCCTTTACTATTCTTGCACATTTTTCATATTGGTCTTCAGCGCAAATTTCCATAACACAAGCCTATTTTTTTTAGATTGCTTCCTTAAGAATCACCAGCGCTCTCCTCAAGAATGTAGTCCCTGTTAAAATTATGGAAATAGTTCCTATCTCTCTGAACAAATTCTCCAGTGTGCTCATGGCTCGGATGCGCCCTGTTGTATGCAAAAGAGCAGTTACCATATTATGGCCTTCAACCCATCTTCGCTGATCACCCTTTGAAATTCCCTCTAACTCTCATCAATCTTCTTACTATCTGAACTTTTCGATGCTCTGATAGGATAGATAACCTCCTGAGAAAAGTCCTTGGTGAACTGTCTCGCCTATATGTTAGAATTCCATTTATTTGAAGTATATGCTAAGTGTAGGTATTATAAAATAATCTGTTATATTGTGTTATAATGTGGGCAGAAGTCCGATTATAATATATTATATATATTGAAAAATGTGTAAAGGTAAATAGATGTATATATTTAATTAAGGAAACAATCATTTAACACATTTAAAGTTGCAATACAGTGATCATATCTTAATATTTTAAGTTGTAATATGCTTATTTATATATGTGTACTTAGATGATGTTGGTAAAAGAATAAAAGAATAATATAAGCGATATGATTATTTGGTCGTGTGAAGAAATTTATAGGGAAGGAGTATATTATCTTTAATCTTTTCCTATTATATGGAGAGAGGTGGTTAAAATTAGTTATAATGTCATACAAATTATTGATCTAATATTGTTAAATAACTCTAATTATTTTAAATGATTTTTTTGTAAATTGATGAAAATTAAGATGTAATTGATTATTTAATGTTCTCTTTTCAAGTATGTTACTTGAATGCGTTAGTGGATGTAATGGGTCAGCATAGATGTGTATTGAGTTAATTACTAATATATTAAATAGAATGTAATTGATGGTCGTCATTCCTTAGGAATAATACCTTACATGTATACGTGCATTTAAGGGATATTAGCAAATAAGATAGAGTTAATGCTTTTAGAAAAGACTAGGGGTTACTTAGTAAAACAACTCTTTTATTCAAGTGAATAATTGAAAAGGATTGAAAAGGAATACGTAAAAGAAATTTATATAAAAATAATTATATGCATGCATTTGTGTGTTATTGATAGTTATGCGACAGTTCAACATTTACGAGTTAATGATGTAAATAGGGTAAGGGGAATTGATTTAATTATACCTAGGGCATGGTCAAGCAAAATGTATTCTATTATAATGATTTCCTAATCATAGTATAAGGTTATGCAGGTCTAGTTCAATGGGTTGACTATCTATATATATGTATATGAAGATGTAGGTTGTATTAGGGTTAAAAGTAATATGTTTTTGTTTAGTTGTATATAAAATCTCTCTCTCTCTATATATATATGTCCATAAGTATATAATATGCTATATTTTGTTATATAATGAAATAAAATGTTATTTAAACTAAGAAATTTGATTGGAAAGCTATAATTAAAAACAATTAGTTAACTTAAAATTAAAGGAATTGGTTTTTACAAATTTAGGTAGTTGAGAAATTTAGAGGAACTCTAGAATGTTATTTACTAAGGAATTTCTGAATGGAAGGTTTACCTAAAGTTATGTTGTTGGTTTGATAGTTTTGTAAATGGATAGTTATATATGAAATAGTTAAGATAGAATAAAGGAAATGTGCAGTTTGCATGTTATATTTTGATTAAAATTTAATTGAAGTGAATACACATGCTATATTTGAACTAAATTTATTATAGGTTATATTTTAAATCTTAATTAATTTGAAGTAAACAGAAGTATCGGTTAGGAATTTTAAACCAAACATCTGATGTTCTGCATACTATAGGTTTCCAAATGCTTATTTAGATATCATGATGGAGATACTTATAAGTGGATTATTTAATTATTTATTTGGCTATCTTTAATAATATTGGATTAGGTTCACGTTTAAATGAATGTATTTATAATCATCTTTGAACATGTTTAGATAGTTATTTATTTTATATTCCTAGTGCTCATTGGAATTGATTTCTTATACACGCTAGTGGCTCAAGGATTGATCATATTTCCCCGTGTTTTATTTCTCTATTGAGGTAATATTTATGTATAGTCATGTTTCAGATGAGTTGGGAACCTGTAAATAGTCACTTCCTCTTTGATAAGATTATGGGTGATAGGTTGTTAGACTTCCAGAAGCGATGGGGCACCTGTTGTGTGTTGGATTTTCTCACAGTTAGACCTTTGTGTTCCATTGATCGTGTTCCTTTTTCTTGAGCCCTCGTGGGTGTATCTTGTTCCATGATTTTTCCCTACCTTTAGTTATGACTTTGAGCGAGATGGTTCATGCCTCGCACATGTTTCCATTTTGTGGCTTTTATGTTTGGTACACCCTTGCTGTTGCGAGTCTCGTTTCAAGTACTGTTGGGAAGAGTTCCTAAAAAAGTGTTGTTGTACTTGTTGTTGTTGTTTTATTCCGATGTTGAATTAGCCTTGTTTGTTTGACCTTGTTTGGATGTGGATCCTTTCTTGTCATCTCCTAGCACAGGGGGTGGGCCTTCGGGTCCACATGGTTGGGTGGAACGTGCTTTGCACCCCATTGGGTTCCTAGGTTGTGTTCGCGATGCAGAAATAGACGCAGAGTTTCCAGAGCTTCACATTGTTGAAGACTATTCCTCTTTTTGTATCTTATTCTTCATTGATGTATTATTATTGTACTCGTTGTACTCTTCCCATTGATATAAGGGAAGCATTATGTAATTGTACTATCATAACCATGATGTGTTGTATATGTGGAAATATGCTCCACAATTGTATTATTGATCTATGAATTAAATTGTAATAAAATGATGTATCATTTTCCCCTCTATTGTTTATAGATGATTGGATGTTATCATTATGTAATCTTGGTTGTTATTCACTTTTGTTTTGATTAAATTTAGAATTTGTAATGACCATCTCGTGTACCCCAGAGGACGTAGATGACTTTGCAAATGTATAATTGCTTTTCAGGTTGAGAAAATACATATTCATCCTATGCAATAGTTCACTTTCAAAAAAAAAAAATGTTTAACAAAAAAATTGTGTGATGTTTTGTTGTCCTTTGGGGTTCACACGTGGCGGGGCATTACACCTCATCCTAGTTCAAAACTTGTCTAAGAAGTCAAGTCAACCAAATCAACTTCTTTCCAATTCCACCCATTCTAAACTTGAAGGAAATTATTCTTTTACTCTGTAACTACATAACTAGAGGTAGGAGAATTTAGAGCATCCCCAATAATACCGCATCATCTTCTTCCTGAATCCTTATTAAGTTATTAGCCCTAAAAAATGAAAACCCTTATAACAATTAAACGAATGATTTTAGTTATGCTCACTATCCTTATTTATGGGCCAAAAGTGCTGCCAAAAGTGCCACTACTAGCCTGGTACCTTGTACACCTCACACGTGTCATGTGTGAGCTCCAAGGTTGTGTATAATTACTACTGACTACTTAGTAATAATTGTGATTCACTCAAACCAAAAGTCCAACTTAATCGGTACCTCAAGCTGGCTACATGCAAAGTTGCAAACTGTAGCTCAAGCTAACGAGCTGTCAATTGTCAAAATTGGCAGTGCCACGCAAGCTGTCGATTGTCAAAATCACTGGATTATTGACATCATCATCAATGATTCTACAATACTTCGTGTAGTTTTCAATATAAAGCTATCCAATCAATCACTCTGGCTATTCATATGGTATTAATCCATGCCGCCGCCCAGTACCAGAGCCAAATTGATAATTTCAATAGAATAAATGAAAGGTAGAGTACTTCGATGCATTGAAAAGAGAGAATTAAATGTCTTGTTTTACCTTAATGATTATCAATGTCCTAGCTAATAAGTCACAATAAATTTTGCTCACTTATGATCAGAACTATATGTTGATTTCTGAAACCAATCATTAATAAAATCTCAACCATTGATTTCTAAAAATTTAACGGTTCTACTGTTATTCCAGAGGTTTCAATTCACAAGTCTAGTACTTCAAGGATTTACTTTCGGAATGCATCTATAGCCGTCCATCAAAAATTCATTGAATGGTCCCTCTTTTAAAACAAACTTTATGCACGTGCATAATTTAAAATGGGGACATCGCTAGGTTGACGAGACTCAACCCTTAAGATTAAAGAGTTAAGATTTAAAGTTTTGTCATAAAATATTTTGGTCTGACTTAGGCAATATTAAACAGTAAACAAGAGTAGGATGATTGAGAGACCTAAATAATTAATAAAATCTCAACCATTGATTTATGAAAATATAATGGTTCTAGTGTAATTCCAGAGGTTTCAATTCGCAAACCTAGTGCTTGAGAGATATACTTCCGAAATGCAACTACAACCATCCATCGAAAATTCATCGAACGGTTATGGTCCATAATGTCGCGTGGTCGCTAAAAATTGGAACCTTAGAACCAAAGTCTGAAGTTTCAAAGTTTTCAAAACCTCCGACCCACCGACTACAAAGATGACCAAGAAAGACTTGCAACTAAGGTTAGGAAAATTTGTATTGACACTTCGTCACTGCATTTTTTGATTAGTTTGATATTATGTTTAAATCGCCAATATTTTTTTCTTAATCATTTGAAAATAGGTTTAATTCGCTAATGATTTTTTTTTTTAGTTTGAAAAAAGTTTTAATCGCCAACAATTTTTTTTTGGTTTGAAAATAGGTTTAATTCGCCAATCAAAATATTTTGTTGGTTTGAAAATAGATTTTAATTGCCAATGGAAAATTTTTAGTGGTTTTAAAAAAATTGCATTTCGCCAGGATTTTCCACAAACTTCTAGTGATTAGGAAAGATTCGCCAATGGACATTTTTTTTTTTCACAAAAAAAAAAAATTGCCACTAAAATTAATATTTTTATCGGGAAGTATATAAGATTGCCAGGATTTTACACCTTTGCCGAGGGGGGGGGGGTTTCTTAAAGTTTTCCCTGATCCAAAGACAAGCTTTTTGAGCCTTTGAAGTGAGTTTCATAGTATATTGTCCAGTGTGGGTTGTAAAGTGTTGAATTGATTTGCTGCAATAAACTATAATAGAGTTTCCACCACAATGCCTAGTACTACTAGAGGTGATGTGGCATACAAAGAGGCAACACATGAAGAATGGAAATATCCTTTTCTACAGATGAGTAAGGAAGCCTTCTTTTGCTGAATCAAATAACAATTAGCAACCTTCGACTTTTCTTGTTCTTCTCCATGCGACAACAACCTTCAATCTTATTTTTGTAGTAGCCAAACACAACCAGCCAAGAGATACATCAATCGCTTCTATCTTCCAAAAAAAAATGCATTGTGCCTTATGTTTTTTATGCCTTCTATCTTCAATGCCTATATATTTTTCTTCAAGCTTCCTCCTTTAGGTGCCTTGCACAACAAGTTGTGCGTTGAAAAAAATTTGAACCACCAATAGCACGCCTTCTTATGTTGTTCTACTATGAGTTTTGGAAGACTTACAAGTTTGCGTAAACCTAATCATGATTATTCAAAAGACTTATACAAAACTACAAAATAATCACAATACTAATCGCCATACTAAAATATAATTCTCACATGATCTCATAGCTTGAGGCAAGCAAGAAATTGCAAAATTTCCCCTTCATAGATTAATAAACCATTACTATAACACTTGCTCTGATACCATGAGAATTTTGAAGTAGGTTCAACACAAAAATAATATTACATCTCTCCATAATTCATTTATTCATAAATCACATATTTATAGGACTTTCATCTCCTGTATTATAGGAGTGTTCCTATAACAACTCCCTAATATATATGAGTTGTTAAAACAAATCATAATACAAACAAATAATCCACAAAAAATTAACAAATAACAACCTATGAGAATGATGTAATATTCCCAACATCCCATTGCTACCTCATCTTGCATGTTCAATCTAGAGAAAACTATTCATATAGACCAACGATTCTGAAATCAACACTAATAGAAACGAAACCACCCCTATCTTCAAAAAACCATAACTTTTGCTTACAAATTGGAAATAAGGTGTCATTTGTTCTAAAAGTGCATAAATTTTAGAGAGGAATTTGAGTTTGTAAAAGTGATCAACTTTGGATACCATCAAAGTATTGTTTTTCACCCTAAAAGGCAACTACATTTATGAAGCCAAAACCATGTCTAGCCACTAAAAAAAATCATTAATCTCAAACATTTTATCTTGATGATGAATCAAATCCATTTCACATCACCCTCAAAATTGGTTCCAATTTCATTAATTTCACACATCATATCATATGAAGCTAGGAATTTGTTAAGGTTTCCCTAGCTACAAATGGATTGACCTATCCTAATCCCCAATTTATCTAAAATCTCTTCTTCCCAAATATTTTACAGAAGGCCAAATAGATGGTCCTGGATTGGGACTTAGAATCAATTTTTACCTTTGAACTGAAAAATCTATTCTTTGACATACAATACATAATTTTAAGGAACTAATATCCTCAAAAATAAAAATGAAAATGAGGGGATGAAAACACTAGCATAAAGAGAAAATGTAATAAGGGTTGCACCCCTCGTACTTGAACACATTTCATGTGAATCTAAGTTGTGATTGGTTCAACTAGGTTCCATAATCCTATGAAACAATAAATGTTTGATTGCTCACAAAACCTATAAATTTAAAGGTTCAGAAAGTTTCCCCTTGATTGTTATGGACAAATTATTATCTGCCACTACCTTATGATTTCCCAAGCTTTTATCCTCCAAAACACCTTGCCCTTTTCATCTATTGATGTGCTTCAATCCTGTCATCACCTAGACCAAAACCAACTTCTTCCTTTGCTTGAAAAACCCTTATTTCTCTTTCTACGCTATGTTTCCCTTTTGTGGAATTTTCTTTAAATTGACAAACAAAACTCAAGAGTAAAGGGAAAAGAAATGCAAAAGATAGATTTATGAATAAGTTTATGATAAAGTTAGATATGTCTTCTTTTATTTTTAAACTTTCAAACTTTTTTCCTTGTCACTTGTTGATGCATTGCAATCCTTTTGTTTCCTAGATCAAAATTGAGTTCTTCCTCTACTTCAAAAACCCCGATTTCACTTTTTGCACTATCTTGCTAATCTCCATGCTGCTCTTTCTTGGATTTTCTTTTAATTGGCAAACAAACCTCAAGAGTAAAGAGAAAGGAAATGCATAAGATACATTTATGAGAAAGTTTATAATAAAGGTGAAGTTAGATCTCTTTTTTTAATTTTTTTTTTCATACCTTTGTCACCTATTGATGGGCTTCAATCCTTTCATCACCAAGATCAAATTCAAGTTCTTCCTCTGCTTCCAAAACCCTTATTTCTCTTTCCGCTCTATATTTCTAATATTTGTCCCTCTTTCTTGGAGTTGTCTTGAAATTGATAAACAAACCTTAAGAAAAAATGGAAAATAAATGAAGAAGATATATTTACTAGCAAGTTTATTATTTAAGTTAGTTCGGGCTTTTTCTTTTTTCTATCTTTCTACAAGCTCTTGCCACAGGTTTTTCTCAGAAACAACCTGAAAACATCAAGTACTTCACAAAAATATCTTGGAAATGTTGTCATAGTTTTTGGAACATTTATAAGGACCCATTGATTATGAAAAAAATTCAAGGAGAAACATAAACTAGGATCAATGCAAAAGGGGGTTCTCGGGAATCCTAGTAACATAGGATTCAAATAAGGGCATATACTCAATTTTATTTCATTTTTCGGGATGTTTAAAGCAAACAAATAATTGTTGAGTTATTTATTATAACATCATGAAATCTTATAGGAAAATTCTCTGAAAATATCAACATTTAGTAAGGGAAAATGTAATGTCCGCTTCTCAGTCCTAAGCTTATTAGTGACTGTTAGCCTATTTTTGGAGTCTCGTAGGCTAAATAGAGGAGTTCAGGGGATTCCAATTTCCTTGGAGGATTTGTGTCAACATTTCCATAAGAGTATCTTGATGTTGGAAAAAAAATTTGGTGGGTTTTTTTTGGGCCTTGGTGGATGGTATTGCTATTTTTAGCACTTACTATTTTTAGTAAGTTTTAGTGCATCTCAACTTGGGCCAGTTTGGAGTTTGGACACACTTACTATTTTTAGTAAGTGCTATTTTGGGCACTTGATCTTGGTAGCAGTGCTGTGCTGGGTTTCTAGTTTTGGCAATGGTTGATAGTTTCAGTTTGGGTGAGTTCTGATATTTTTGGCATATTATTCTTCCACCATCACTTAAGTCTTCAAAAAGGTAATTTTAATGACTTAAGCTATTAAGTTCATACATGACCCCCCCTTGTACCTCCACGCCTAGGTCTGATGACTGAAGTTTTTTTCAAAAGGTGGACGCAAAAATGGAGAGATAAGTATAAAACAAAATAGATTAATATTTCTTTGAGTTGGGCATCCCATTTGGAGGGAAAATGGATTTCAAGTTGTGAGCCCTAATATCTATCTAAGATCACCGTGGGCTCTCATTCTATTCATGCTATTTGATGATAACAAAATGTTGTTGGAGTGAGGATTGAATGCTTCAAGGGCTTTGGAAACGCAACCTTCAAAGTTTCTCTAGTTTTAGAGTTGAGAGATACTCCCTAGCTCGACGTGGGTGTGGCTTCATTGCAAGTCACCATTGGAGCTATAGGTGATGGTTTTTAGTTTGCTTTCAGTTATGGATTCCTTTGATTTTTTCTAGCTATGTTTTGGTGTAATATTTGAATTTTCAGAGCTTGGGAGTGTCATTTGGAGTGGTTTTTTGAGTTACCAATTGCTGGTCATACCATTTTCCATGCCCAGGCCGTACCAACAAGTTGCTTGTGTTGATTGGATGAGTTCTTAACTTTTTGTGGGTGTTAGCTTATATCATTCTTCTCCCCAGGGCGACTTGATTCACCAAGTTACAAATTTTTTGAACGAGAGAAAGATTTTTTAGGGTTGGTCGCCCCTCTTTGCTAGCCATACCATTTGGGGGTTCTTGTGCATTGGGAGTTGTGATGAAATTTGTCTTCTTTCCTTGTTGTTCAGTCTGATTTGGTGGCACCATGATAAACTTATCACCTTCCAATCAACTTGGAAATGTTCTTTGATGTTTAGGGGATATTCTTGGGAGACGTGCCAACATGTAGCTTGTTGATTGGAGAGTTTCAAGCCTATTTACAGTGAATTCTAAGTGTTGCAAACCTGCTGCAACTCATTTTCTGAGTTAGACCAGAACTCTACTTGCTTCTATATTCAGGTATTCAATTGTTGTTTCGATTGGTATCTCATTTTTAGTGGGATGATTATATTGAGGGAGTTATCATATTTCTAACTCTTAAGTAGCTATATTGTAACTGTTGATATCATTGTATTGAACAACTTATTGTTACACTGATTAGGTAGTACCATTCAGTGATTTTCTCCTCTTTGTTTTGGCTACTTACCCCACTGAATAAGTGGTTCTTTGCTAACCCCACTAAATAAGTGGCATTCTCACTGAATAAGCAGATGAACTATTTCCATTTCATGTTATTAATGCTGAATAAGTAGATGATCTCTTTCTATTTTGTAATGTCCCCATTTTTAGCCCTACACTTTTCAGTGATTGATAGCCTATCTCCGGTGTGTTGTCGGCTAGACAGAGGCAGAATTAGGGTTTCCGATTGCTTGGTGGGTTCTTTTGAAGATTCAGGGATTTGCATCTTGGAGTTTGGGATTTTGGATTGTGGATTCTTTTTGGGTTTTCAGAAAGCTTCGCAATGGTATTGCTTTCACTTTGATCCAAGCAACTTTCTGAATTTACTATTTTTAGTAAATTCTATTTTTAGCAGTGGTCTAGTCTGCATCAGCTCAGCAAGCTTTCCTCTTCTGGCAGTTCAGTTGGTAATATTGATTTTGGCTTTAAGGTGCTCATTTTGGAGAGATAAGTTATTTTAAATTAATAATGTTTTATTTTCATCTTATGACCCCTTGGCCTAGTGTTACAACTTCAAGTTGTTTTTAAAGGGGGACTTTGAGGGTGGTCATCTCATGAGGAAATATTTTAAATATTCCTAAAGTCAAAATATTGCTTGGAGAAAGGGGACGCCAACTTTTGAGGAGATAATTTTAATTTAATAAAAAAGGGGTCAAATATTGCCTCATGAAAAAAGGGATGCCACTCTTGGAGGGAAAATGAAGTCAAATTTAAATTGGAAAAGGATGCACTTTCTAGAAGCATCTAGAGATTCTCTACTAAGTCTATAAAAGAAGGCTTTCTCTCTTCATTTTATCATCTTATGTCTTGAGTAAAGTTATGCTGCCGGAATGGTATTTGGAATTGCTTCGAGGAATGAATGCCTCCTAGCCTTGGCTTGACTTCTTGCTTGAAAGACAACAACTAGTGGAGAGTTAGATTGTAGTTGAGTGTGATTTGTAGTGAGATTTTGCATTGTAGAAGTTGTTTTGCATTTGTAGTTCAGTTTCTTGCATTTTAATCAAAATCTGGAGTTGCTGATTTTGTATTGCAGATTGAAGTTTTTACTCATAAGTCTTTGGGAGAATTTATTTTGGTTCTAGGTAGTTTACCCATGCATTTGCTAGTCTTGGGCGCCCCTCTATGCCAAGTTTCAGATTTTTTAGAGGTGTCTTGGATTTTATCTTGTTGGTAGAACATTTCTTGAGGCTGTACCATTCTGTTTTGCCTGGCAAGTGTTTAGAAAAAAAAAATACTTCAATTTGTCAGCTGTTTCTTTGTCTAGTCTTCATTTTCATCATCCTAGCTTTCGTTTGCATCAAGTCTCATGTCATTCTGGCAAGTATTGAGTGAGTTGTGAGCATTTTAGTGGATTCTAGGGTTGCTGGTTATGCATATTAAGTTGCTGTTGTGTCATATCAGCTTGCGTAAAGTCTATCTTTTGAGTTGGGTTTGGGCTGAAAGTCTTTGTGATCATTGAGGAGACATTATACTATATTGCAGCATGGTTAGACTTTCTTATTCTATGTATTTGGCAGGAAAATCTCTAATTATTGTAAGCTGAACAGTAGTACTGTCAGCAATCTTACTTCTTCTCTGTTATTTCATTGTAATACCCGCTGGATAAGTGGAAAAGGCTGGCTTGCCACCTATCTTATTTTGAATTAGCATTGTAATTACTTAGCATCTCCGTCATATGGTAGCTCCAATTCCATCTTGGGTTGGGAGGCACATTCTTGACGTCGAGTTACTTCAACATAGTAGTTGGTAGGGATCCTCTGACCATATGTTCATCCACCTTGGGCACATTCTTCGTTAGAGTTACTCTTTCAGCATTGCATTGAGATCCTCTGACCATATGCTTGCCGTCATCTGGCGCATCCTTGGTTAGAGTTGAATTCTGCATCGCTTTGGTTTTTTAAGTGCTAACCCTAACGGGTGCATGTTGTGTTGTAATTGCTATATTGAAAAATTGAAAAAAATTTGGTCTGGTTCATTTCATATTTCATGTAATTCGTGTTGAATAAGTGATGTGCTTTTTCTAGTTTCCTCATTGAATAAGTAGATGAGCTCTTTCTTGTTTTCCCATTGAATAAGTGGATGTTTCTTTTCATGTTTTGGAGGTTTTTTACTTACCCCATTGAACAAGTGGTTTACTTCAGTAGCATTGCATTGTAAGCCTTGCCACCATATTCTCTCACTTTGCCCACATCAAGATTTGGGTGATCAAAAAGTGTAGGGTAATAGATTTCAGTTGATTATAGCTTATCACTCACCCCACTGAAAAAGTGGTTGCTTGCCTTTATTGCAATGTACACCTTGCCACCGTATTCTCTCACCTTGCCCACATTGAGAACTGGATGATTAGAAAGTGGAAGGTAGCTTATTTCAATTGCTTATCCATATTATTTTGCTAATGCTAACTATTGCAAAAATCAAAAAATTGGGTTGGATATTATAGCGGTATCAGAGTTGGTCATCTTGCTAGCTCGTGCCTAACATTGAGTGTAGTTGCTAAAAATTCTCTCCGTGTGATAGAGAAATTAGATATTATAATCATGAGTAGAAGAGATAGATGTTTCAGACTCCTCAAGTTCTAGTTGAGGAAACCTTTTCAAAAGCCCTCAGAGCCCATCATAATCCAAGGGGTGACAGTGATAGTTCAGTAGAGTCCATGGCAGAAAGGGATAAGGGACCAACCCAACCAAAGGATCTAAATTCCAAAGAAGAGAGGAAGTTTGATGTCATAATGGACATTATGTCAGAGTTGTTGGCTAAGATGAATTCGAATATGACTCCACACCTCAGTGCTAGAATTGTGAAGCTAGTGCTTCAAATGTAAATAATCATGGTAGATAGAGTGGTCACATGGTTGATATGGCCAATGGATCTGTCCCTACACCCCTCCAACCCACCTTCACTCGAAGGGAGGAAACTCTAGTTGAGCAAGAAGCTCAAATTCCAATAGTCGAGGAGGTGAGGAATAGTTGCATTGAATATGTGACTCTTCCTAGTGAGATCAGA
This sequence comes from Sequoia sempervirens, assembly GCA_007258455.2. Classification (NCBI taxonomy): domain Eukaryota; kingdom Viridiplantae; phylum Streptophyta; class Pinopsida; order Cupressales; family Cupressaceae; genus Sequoia; species Sequoia sempervirens. Next base: position 28,548 of record VDFB02079865.1, on the reverse strand, counting down.
GACATTTTGTCTTTGGAGCAATTCATGAACTAGAAGAAGAAGAGAGGTGGTGGAAGATATGAAAACCGAGGTCCTATGGCTCCAAGAGACTACCAGCAAGCCTTAGGAAAGGTGACTTTAGCATATTTTGATGGAAGTGACAAATGCACCACTAGAGCTTGGGTCCAAAAGTTGGATAATTATTTTTCATTGAGGCCAATGCCTAAGTTGGACACCATCAAATTTGCCACTCTCCATTTGGATAGAGTTTTCCATGAATGGTGGTATCACAGTTTGGTCACACTTGGATATAACCTTATTGATACCTATGATGAGTTCACGAACAAACTCATTGAAAGATTTTATTGTAAGAATTTTGAGATGCAGTTTCGAGAACTTGCCCAGTTGAGACAACACAACTCTCTTGATGCTTACATTTCCGAATTCCAGAGACTTTCCATGATGGTGCCCAACATTATAGAAAGAAGGCTAGTAGTCCTTTTCGCTGAATGACTAATGGAACCATTGAAGGGATGGGTGAATGCCTTTGACCCACCAACTCTGTAGGAGGCTATCAAAAAAGCAAGGAGTATGGAGCTGGTTGCCTCTAGACATAAATTCTAGTCAAAGAATTTTTCAAACAAGAAAAATAAGAGGCCCTTTCTAAAAGATGCAAATCAGACCAAGAAGTTTCCATCTTGGATTGATGATGACCTCTGAAACAAGCTATGAAGGAAGAAACTATGCTTCACTTGAAAAGAGTTGTGGGACAAGTTCTTCAAAAGAGCCAAAGTACATCAATGGGAGGTGTATTCAATTGACGAATCATCATCTGAAATGTCTGAACATCAATCAAATTTGGATAAAAAAGAGGATGAAGAGGCCCTAGAAGAGGTGGAAGAAGATCAAGAAAATGGGGGTGCATTTTCCCAACTTTCTAGCTTTCAAAAGAATGATTTTTTTTGAGTCCATGGAGTTCTTTGTTGGCAGTGAATTGTTGCTCTCATATAGACATTGGAGCAACTCATAACTTCATAGACAAAGGGATTGTGGCCAAGAGAGGACTCAAGACTGAGGAGTTCGAAGGTTTCAAAGTCATGGTGGAAGATGGATTCACAATCACTTGCACCCGAAAGATCTCCAATATGCCTATTCAGTTGGGCAATTATGAAGTCAAAGATGACTTCTATGTTATGAGCATCGGTGACACTGATGTAGTTCTGAGAATTGAATGGATTCAATCTCTAGGAGAGATCACTCTAAACCTTCCAACCATGGAGATGAAATTCACATCAGAAGGGAAGAAGGTGGTTTTGAGAGGGATGCCAAATGGCGGCCCTCACATAGTTTCATTCAAGAGGATGGAACGTTGATTCGACGTGATAAGGTAGAGTGGGAAGAAGAATGTGTGATCATGCCTTCCATTCCTCCAGAAGAGAAGGGAAGTTATCATCCTGATGTGCAAGATTTTCTCTCCAAGTGAAGCAAGGTGTTTGGTGGTATTCCACCTGGGAGACCTCCTAAAAGGGGGATTGAGCATGTGATCAAACTTGAAGAGGGTGCCAAGCCAATCATCACTACCACATATCGACAACCAAAAAGGCACAAGGATGAGATCGAGAAGGCCATCAAAAAACTCTTGGACATGGGACACACTTTCCCAAGCAAGAGTCCCTTTGCTTCATTAGTTGTTTTGGTGAAGGATGGCACTATGCACATGTGCATAGATTATCGGGTCCTCAACAAGAAGACTATCAAGAACTGATACCCAATTCCAGGGATTGATGAGCTGCATGGAGCAGTTTACTTCTCCAAGATAGACCTCAGATCGAGTTATCATCATATTAGAATGCGTGAGGACATTGAGAAAATTCCTTTCAAATGCCATTTTGAGCATTATTAGTTTTTAGTTATGCCTTTTGGCTTAACTAATGCACCTGCAACCTTTCAGTCTTGCATGAATTGGGTGTTCAACAAGCAGTTAAAGAAGTTTTTTCTAATCTTCTTTGATAACATCTTGATTTATAGTAGGTCATAGGAAGAGCATCTCAAACATTTGGAGGAGGTTCTAAGTATTTTGGAGGTTGAATATTTGTTTGCCAAAGAATCCAAATGTGAGTTCGGTATGACCAAACTCCTTTATCTTGGCCATGCTATCAGTTTGAAGGGAGTTAGTGTGGACCAGGAGAAAATGAAGGCCATCTTGGATTGGCCACCACCAAAAAACCTCTCAGATGAAGGGGTTTTTGGGTCTTTGTGGGTTTTACAGAAGGTTTGCCAAGGGTTATTCTCAGTTGGTTGCTCCTCTCACGGATCTTACCAAAAAGGGAGCATTCACATGGCCAGATACAACACAAAGATTTTGATAAGTTCAATCACATCATGAGTTCATGTCCTATTTTGGCCATACTAGACTTCTCCAAGCCATTCGAGCTACTCTGTGATGCTTTAGGAGAAGGGATTGGTGTTGGTTGAATGTAGGACAAGCACCTAATTGTCTTTGAGAGCCAAAAGTTGAGGGGTGTGGAGGGGACATATTCCATATACGACAAACAAATGCTTGCAATCATACAGGTCTTGACCAAATTCTAGTAGTATTTGGTTGGTGGCAAGTTCATTGTGAAGACTGATCATAATAGTCTCAAGCACTTCTTGCATCAAAAGGATCTCAATGATAAACAACAAAAGTGGGCCAGTAAGCTTCAAGCTTACGACTTTGTCATAGAGTATGTCAAAGATAATAACAACATAGTGGTCGATACCTTGTCAAGGAGGCCACATTTGAGCTCATTGATGGAGATTACAGCTGATTGGAAGGAGCTAATCTTTGCGGAGTACGCCAAAAACTCCTTTGCCACCATCATAGTTGATGGTACCCTTGCATGATGAAAGGTACAAGCCGGTGAGTGATTTAATCTTGTACAAGGAAATAATCTTTTTGGTGCTCGAATCAAAGCTCAAAATGAAGGTGCTTCAAACATTTCATGACATTCCCTTGGCTGGTCACTAAGGCTAGTTCAAAACTTACAAGCAGATTCAAGAGAGGTTTTCATGGAAGGGGCTCAAGGATGAGGCCCTTTGCTATGTCAAAGAATGCCAAATCTTTCAACAAAACAAGAACAAGCACACTTTTCTTGTAGGATTATTGCAACCCTTGCCCATTCCCAATAAAAAATGAGAGTATTTATATGGACTTCATTATGGGCTTGCCAAAGGTGCAAGGAAGGGATTGCATTTTGGTGATTGTCGATAGATTGACGAAGTTTGCACACTTCTTTGCCATCACTACAACATTTGTAGCAACTTAGGTTGCTGATTTGTTCTTCAGAGAGGTGTTCAGGTTGCACAGGTTGCCCAAGAATATTGTGAGTGATAGGGACAACTTCCTAAGCACGTTTTGGCATGGGATTTTTAGATTGAATGGTACAATGCTTACTCCAAGCACTAGTTATCACCCACAAACGGATGCACAAACCGAGATTGTGAACAAGTGGCTTGAAGGGTATCTTAGAAATTATGTTTCTGGATAGCAAAAGGCTTGGGTGAGATGGTTCCATTTGGGAGAATATTACTACAATTCTTCATACCACACGTCAATCAAAATGTCTCCATTCATGGCTTTGTATGGATACGAAACTCCCAGCTTCATTGATTTGTTTTTTGGTGACAATAGAGCTCCTCAAGTGAAGGATTTGTTGTAGCAAAGCCAAGACATTTTGAAATCCTTGAAGGAAAATCTCCAACATGCCCAAAATCAATAAAAGTTGTCTATTGATTAGCACATATTGAATGTGTGTTCGAAGTTGGAGACATGGTCTATTTGAGACTTCAGCCATATTGATAGTCTACTCTCAAGAAGAGTGGAGTAGAGAAGCTTAAGCCACATTTCTATGGGCCATTCAAGATCTCCAAGGGAGTTGGGGAAGTGGCTCACGAGCTAGAGCTACCAGAGAGTAGCGAAGTACACAATGTCTTCCATGTGTCATCACACTTCAAAAAGGCCCTTGGACACAATGCTATTGCTTCTACAAAGTTACCTCCATTGGATGAGGAAGGACGTCACATCCCTCGCATTGAGACAATATGTTTGGTTATATATATTTTTTTGAATACAATGATCGTTGCAAGGAATTGCTTTCATGGGATTATGACATTGAGAATGCAATAGTTGTTTTATCGTAACTGTAATGATAACAAACTTTTATTTTGCCAGTAAATTTATTGTTCACGGGAAGTTGAATGAAATTACGAGATTAAATTTAATGCATATTATTAAGTTGTTGAGAACGATCTAATCCATAATCCTTGTCAGTGGATGCAGGATTGCCGACGCCGTGAGGGAAAGGGGAATATCATCAGGGAGAGGACATGGTTAACAATGGATCAATATTATTGTCTACCTCAAGCTGGTGTATGACAAATGTCTAAATCGTAACTTGGCCATAAGTAATTAAATTTAATTATTTATTAGATTAGCCAGTTTAAAACAAATAAATCTATAATCACCTTTAAAGGAGATTGTAAATGGTTAATAAATAATAAATCAAAATAATGGATATAATTAAATATTTTATCCTTTTGGAAATTAGCGAACCAAATTCTTGATGACTATATATATTTTTGTAGGAGGATATTTAATATTAAATTAATAATAAGAGATACAAGATATTTGCCATCGAATTGAATATAAATGTAAGTCTTAAGTTAAAAATTAATGGAATAAATTCTGGTGTTGTCGGTGGTTTTGAAGCGGACATATTCTTCCTCCATGCTTTGATTTGAAACGGCCAAGACGGGTAAGCCAGGAGTCGCGTGACTCTTGCAGTCCTGGCGGAAGACTTTTAGAGCAATATAGTGGAAGCCGAAGGGGGGGATAGGCACTTCATTCTGTCGGGAAAAGTTTCTATCTTTGGGCCTTCGATTTTTCATTGAACACCTTACCTTTTTCTCCTGCAACTCCATCTCTCTGAACTCGGCCTTGATATCTGTGGGTGGCTTTTCATTCAATTTCTTCTATCGCGTAATACCTTCTCCTGAAGGAACTTCGTTCTCAAGTCTGAAACAATCTTTTCCATTCATTCGGAGGTAACCCAAGTTTCTCTGTGCTCCGTCTGTGCCCTAACTGTTGGCGAATTCTCAAGACAAAATAATAAAAGTTCAATCCGCCCCTGTTCTTGATCACGGCTGGGAGTATTGGCGTGCTTGGAAGTCGAGGTAGTTGCGAAAAGAGATAATCTCTCCAGTCTCGAACTCTCCACTCACAGACAGGCGAGTAACAAATATCTCACCAAATGAATGATATCAATATTTAATTCTCAGTCGAATTGTCAGGCAAGTATTGTGATCCAGTTTCTGATATCCATCAGGGTAGAGCTACTTTCAATTTAGTGTTGGCTCTGTTATATTCTGAAACCCGAGCCAGGGTTCTATTGCTTCCTTTACTTATAAATGTTCTTAGTCTTTCGAGTGGAGTGATTTCCCACATCTTTTCTTAATATCTTTAGCTTATGCAATTTTCATAGATTTCTAATCTGAGCAAAACATGTCATTACTGTTGACTACGAAAGAGTTAAATCAAAACTGAGAACAACTAGCACAGAGAATAGTTAAAGTATTCATCCTTGTTGAAAGAAGATTTATGCTTATGTATTCTTGTGGGAGATTCTGGCCGAACCCTTCTAGCCTCCTCATCTCTGTTCTCGATTTATCTGAGATAAGATTCTATATTCTCTCTTCTCAACATTGAACTTGGTCATTAGTAGAATTTTCAACAAGATCATTCCTGTCAGAATTATAAGGCCATACGCTGATTTAAATCTGTATCTGGATTCTATGGAATCATTTGGTAATTTTTCCAAAGATCTTAATAGGTATAGATATGCCAAATTCCTTTTCCCTGAATTAGAAGCTGAACAAGTGCATACCTTTGTTCAAATGAGACTGCTTGGGAATATTTATAATGAGAGTCTTGAAATTCCCATTGTTGTATCAATCACTCTTTTCTCTTGCATAAACTTTAGGGATTAGACATAACCCTAAACCATAGGAAAAATTAATCAGACCTGGCAATGTGAATTAGATCTTGTATTGTGATTAATTTGAGCAGAGAATAGTCAAGGTGATCTTCCGTGTTATGAGAAAGAATATGCTTAAGCTCTGAGCAAGATGAATTTTGGAAAAATGAAATAATATAAATGAAGGAATAAGACTTCTTAATCTCTCCTCATTAACTTGAGAGTAGCAGTTTATTATTTCTTAGAAGGGTTCAGTTAAGAGTTGAGTATATCTCTGTATATGAACAACAAGGAATCAACTTACCTTTAAATATGATGAAATGCTTTTGGACCATGTTAGAATAATATAAATCTTGAAACAAGATATAAGTTCAAACCAAGTTCTGGTAATATTAATCCTATGGTTAAGATATAACCTCGAACCAAAAGGAATTGATAAACAAACTTGCTAATGTAAAATTAGACTTTCATCTAAGTATTATCATACCGAGCAAGGATGCGTGCTGACGGCACAGTGATGCCACAAATAATTAATTAAAAATCCTTGGCCAAGGTAGATGCCCGTTTGGCAATGTCAGCTTCCATGGCCAGATATACTCTGATCAGGATGATTCTTCTGATAGGAGGTACCTATAGAGGAAGGATCGATCAGTAGTATAGGTACGTGGACATCAGGCTCAGAGACATGAATGATAATTGATCCATGTTGACTACCCTCGTGAAGGGCGGGTTCTTCAGTTGAAGAAACTCGGGAGACCAGTAGGTCTTGGTTGGGCGGTAAAGCCCCTGATGATAAATCTCTTTCCCTCGATAAAGATTTTCAAGTAAGACAGTATGAAGATGATGTCAAATGGATTTCTTCCTCTCTCGTAAATCCAGGTACATGCAATGGTAATTGAATTTCGAATCCATCTATGCCATGAATGCTATTCTTTATGTTAATGAACATTGTAAGATTCTCATATGCTTAGTGAGATAGTTACTTGAATTTATTCAGCGGTTATATTGATTCATAGCTGTAGTAATTATTCGTTACCTTCTGGAAGCAAAGAAAAGTAATTATTATTCTTCTACAATTTCCTGTTAGACGTTTATAGTTAATAGTTTCTTTTCAGCTGAAAATGAAATTAAAAGTTAGTTGAGGAAGTGTATAATGTAACGACATCTGAATTGAATTCTCTTTTCCGTCTAGCTGCAAATGAAATCCCAGTTTGGCAGTTATTTAGTTATTGTTGTGCCATGAACAGTTGGCGGAAAACTGTTGAACGATTCATGTGTGTTGAAACTGAAAATTAAAAAAAAGTTAATTGCATGTCTGAGTTAGTTGGATCAATTTGGAAACCCTAGTTTCGAAAACAAGTTAGTTGTAGATCAGCTGAAAGTTAGTTAATAGTTGAATTTTCAAACTATAGTCCAGTTAGGTTGTTACATATGGTATCAGAGCTACCAGGTTCGACACTGAACCTCGGGGCTCATCATGCAACTCAGAAAATTTAAATCGACCTTGTGAACCTTGTAAACCTTTGCTTTGAATCTATCACAGTGAGTGGCAGTTATTTCGCATTAAAATCTATCACAGGAAGTGATAATTATTGTTGAAACATTTTTTGTATTGGATCTATCACAGGAAGTGATAGTTACTATAAACAATTACGTGATTGAGTCTATCACAGGAAGTGATAGCCAATCCTATAAACAAATCTTATACAGAGTCTATCACCACGAGTGATAGCCTTTTTGTAACCGTTGGAATTGAATCTATCTCAGGAAGAGATAAAATTTTTGTAAACAATTTTTCTTGTAACCGTTAAATGCTCTTAGAAATAATTGGAGTTATCAAGTAATTATGAAATTATTCTAAGTTAAGGCAAGGTATGCCTAGGGTACCGAGATTGTGATCAAAACTTAAATAATAACTTAATTTGAACTTGTGGGCTAAAGGATTGGAAAGATCCAGAAGCAATCAACCAAGTGCAGGGCATTTGTGCATCGGAAATCCTTGAAATTATATCAAAATAAGATGAAATCTGGTCTAACTTCTAGATGGTTCGGAAAGAGCCAAGTGGAATTAAAGGATCAAGATGGTAAGAAAAGCAATAGTCAAGGACAACATGTTGTTACATGAAAGATAACTTGAGAAAAGGGGAAGGAAGTTAGTGTTTTATCTTTTAACTCCTTTGTGGAGAGTAGAAGAATGAGTCAGTAACTGAATGGATGTTTAACTACTTCATAGAAGAGGAGTTACCTCATATTGATAATATTGTAAGATCACAAATTAAGTTGTTGAGGATATCATTTTTGGTTCTTCATCAGATCGATGAATCAAGAGTTGTAGGATTTGTTTTGTTATGTCAGGAAGTTGTTGTCATGAGCAGCATGAAATGCAGATATAATATGACAAGATGATGGATAACTTAAGGTGACAAGTTTGTTAGCTACATGCATGATCTGCAATGTTACTGGAATGATAAATACTTGTTAAAAGAATATTGACTATATGACAAACATAGCATTCACTATGTTCCTTAATGAATTACGTATGAACCTTTTGATTAGATCTCAAAACATATTTACATGACAATCAACAAGAAAGAACTTTGAGTTATATGGTGCATTATAGTTATTTCATATACGTATTTTGTCAAGAACTCCAGTTGAAATTGGTTCCTCCTCTTAGCAGTGATTGTATTTAGGCCAGTGGCAGTAAATTTCATGGTACAGATATATTCATGTAAATCTTGGATAAGCATCATTAGTAGAACTCCTGGACAGGTTCCTACGATTGGCACTACAGAGACATTACCTTGTGAATAGAGCTAATGAAGACAACAACAACATGATTAAAGTGATGGAGAGTATCAGCCAAATCATCTCTTGAAGACACAAAGTAAATGGTAAGAGCTTAGTGTTTGAAACCCTCATTGACCTCTCGTCACAGCGGGTTACTGTTTGAAATTCAGTTCATGAATGGTACAATGGTGAAGGAGCGGTGAAGTGAACAACTTGTGTGAATGTGTAAATTCATAAAACATTTTTGTTTGATACACCAAGTTTATATGTGATGTTGATAAAATTTGCAACTCAGACATGCTTAGTTATTGTTACTTACCTGCGAAGAAATAGAAGAACAATGTTATGAGTCAATAAGATGAGAGTGTTGCAGTTACAAACATGACACAAAGCTTGTTTTTCTGCAAGGTTATTACAGATTTTCTTGGCAAACACCTGACAAGGGCATAATGACTCTGATATCTTTATCTATAGCATTTTTGATAGCGGTAAACTTAGTAATGACAACAAAAGGACATACAAAACCACAGGTATATGGCATTCTTAAATTGGTGGAAACTTGATACGAATGATATTGATTGGTTCCTTAGTTGGTTAAGCCACCGATGATCATTAAGCAGGTATCTATAACACATGTTATGACCAGGAACACGCATACCATGGATGTGAATACAATACATTGGTTTCCTCATATGTTTCACCGCACTATACTTTGGTCAGACAGTTGTATAGAGCCCATTCTTAATTAGGAAAGCTTTTCATGCTTATTCTTACACCGGTTGCTAGTGAATTGCATTATTGTTATCTTAGTGATGATCTATTGGTATGGAATGTGGAGAAAATGGTATAGAACCAGGGAACACTTGTTCACTGAGATTCACGAGAAAACCAACTGCTGTAATTAAGTATAAAAAAAAAAGATGGAAGATTTGAGGAACTTATTGTTTGATGCATTGGTAGCACAGTCTCTAACTTGATGTAAGTTTTTGGAAGGATTGATAGCAGCGCAGCAATCTACTCTTTTGTTAGTAACTTAGTCGAGTCACGTAGTGCATAAGGGATGTTCCTCTAGATTATGGTACTTCTTTGGAGTTTGGTTAAAAATTCCTTTTTAATATTGGCAAGGAATGTCGTCGTTTTAATTTAAATTTGAAAAGGTTTAACTTTGAAGATCGTTATTTTAGGGCCAGTTGGTCAGAATTGAACTAAGTGCCAGGAATAAGTTCATTCTTTCGGTTATTGCTGAAAATAAGACTGTTTATAATTTGATATAAAGCTAAGTATTGTGGGGGTTACCACGAATAATTTTTTTTGGTTGTTCACCATGTTTGATGAAATGTACATCTCTATCATGTCTTGGATGGGCCTCTGATGGAATCTGTAAGGAAGTAAATTTTATGAAATATACCTTGTATGTTCTTAATCTTACAAAGGAGGAAACATTGTGTTAGGGTATGTGGGCGGACAAGTAGTTCAGTAAGCCCAGGTGAATAGTCTCTCCAAGTCGAGCATGATGGTGAACTTATACTTCAGACGCTTAGCTAACCAGAGTTGTCGTACTCAGTAGGAGGGTATCCTTAGTAGTGCGACAGAGTTGGTTAAGTGGGAGTATACACCAGAGCTCAGATGGTAACTGAGGGGAAATTTCTTCTTTTCAGTAACATGCCGAGTCTTGGAGGACAGTTAAACTAGAAAGAAAATTCTGATATTTTCTCTTGTATTTACTTAATAGTTTATTTTAACAATGCATTAGATAAATGAAACCAGTGCTTAACGAAAATCTTTCAGCTAGAAAAGTGAAGGTTGATGCTAACCCTTGATGTAATCCTCTTGGTCAATTGTGTTAAAAGTAATTGATTGATATACTCAGAAAGAGTATTCAACTTTAAGGTGTTGATATAACCACTTTTATGATTTTGCTATCAAGACGGTTCATTAGAAAGAAAAGATGTTGAATTCTTGTAAGCTGGGTAAGCTAGAAGGCAGGATTATCAATAAGTCTTGAAATGTTATTTGGAAATAGAGAAACAAATCAAATTGAACAGAAAAGAATGGTGAAAGCTATTAAAGCTAAGTAAAAGTCGCCTGGGAGGTTTATGTAGAAATCCTTCAAAAATTCCCTTATCTTTTGTTGAACAATTGAGAACACTATCTTTATTTTTATGGCTATGTTTAAAATTTAGAATAAACAATCATCGGGGACGATGATTCTTAAGGGGAGGAGTATGTCACATCCCTCGCATTGAGACAATATGTTTGGTTATATATATTTTTTTGAATACAATGATCGTTGCAAGGAATTGCTTTCATGGGATTATGACATTGAGAATGCAATAGTTGTTTTATCGTAACTGTAATGATAACAAACTTTTATTTTGCCAGTAAATTTATTGTTCACGGGAAGTTGAATGAAATTACGAGATTAAATTTAATGCATATTATTAAGTTGTTGAGAACGATCTAATCCATAATCCTTGTCAGTGGATGCAGGATTGCCGACGCCGTGAGGGAAAGGGGAATATCATCAGGGAGAGGACATGGTTAACAATGGATCAATATTATTGTCTACCTCAAGCTGGTGTATGACAAATGTCTAAATCGTAACTTGGCCATAAGTAATTAAATTTAATTATTTATTATATTAGCCAGTTTAAAACAAATAAATCTATAATCACCTTTAAAGGAGATTGTAAATGGTTAATAAATAATAAATCAAAATAATGGATATAATTAAATATTTTATCCTTTTGGAAATTAGCGAACCAAATTCTTGATGACTATATATATTTTTGTAGGAGGATATTTAATATTAAATTAATAATAAGAGATACAAGATATTTGCCATCGAATTGAATATAAATGTAAGTCTTAAGTTAAAAATTAATGGAATAAATTCTGGTGTTGTCGGTGGTTTTGAAGCGGACATATTCTTCCTCCATGCTTTGATTTGAAACGGCCAAGACGGGTAAGCCAGGAGTCGCGTGACTCTTGCAGTCCTGGCGGAAGACTTTTAGAGCAATATAGTGGAAGCCGAAGGGGGGGATAGGCACTTCATTCTGTCGGGAAAAGTTTCTATCTTTGGGCCTTCGATTTTTCATTGAACACCTTACCTTTTTCTCCTGCAACTCCATCTCTCTGAACTCGGCCTTGATATCTGTGGGTGGCTTTTCATTCAATTTCTTCTATCGCGTAATACCTTCTCCTGAAGGAACTTCGTTCTCAAGTCTGAAACAATCTTTTCCATTCATTCGGAGGTAACCCAAGTTTCTCTGTGCTCCGTCTGTGCCCTAACTGTTGGCGAATTCTCAAGACAAAATAATAAAAGTTCAATCCGCCCCTGTTCTTGATCACGGCTGGGAGTATTGGCGTGCTTGGAAGTCGAGGTAGTTGCGAAAAGAGATAATCTCTCCAGTCTCGAACTCTCCACTCACAGACAGGCGAGTAACAAATATCTCACCAAATGAATGATATCAATATTTAATTCTCAGTCGAATTGTCAGGCAAGTATTGTGATCCAGTTTCTGATATCCATCAGGGTAGAGCTACTTTCAATTTAGTGTTGGCTCTGTTATATTCTGAAACCCGAGCCAGGGTTCTATTGCTTCCTTTACTTATAAATGTTCTTAGTCTTTCGAGTGGAGTGATTTCCCACATCTTTTCTTAATATCTTTAGCTTATGCAATTTTCATAGATTTCTAATCTGAGCAAAACATGTCATTACTGTTGACTACGAAAGAGTTAAATCAAAACTGAGAACAACTAGCACAGAGAATAGTTAAAGTATTCATCCTTGTTGAAAGAAGATTTATGCTTATGTATTCTTGTGGGAGATTCTGGCCGAACCCTTCTAGCCTCCTCATCTCTGTTCTCGATTTATCTGAGATAAGATTCTATATTCTCTCTTCTCAACATTGAACTTGGTCATTAGTAGAATTTTCAACAAGATCATTCCTGTCAGAATTATAAGGCCATACGCTAATTTAAATCTGTATCTGGATTCTATGGAATCATTTGGTAATTTTTCCAAAGATCTTAATAGGTATAGATATGCCAAATTCCTTTTCCCTGAATTAGAAGCTGAACAAGTGCATACCTTTGTTCAAATGAGACTGCTTGGGAATATTTATAATGAGAGTCTTGAAATTCCCATTGTTGTATCAATCACTCTTTTCTCTTGCATAAACTTTAGGGATTAGACATAACCCTAAACCATAGGAAAAATTAATCAGACCTGGCAATGTGAATTAGATCTTGTATTGTGATTAATTTGAGCAGAGAATAGTCAAGGTGATCTTCCGTGTTATGAGAAAGAATATGCTTAAGCTCTGAGCAAGATGAATTTTGGAAAAATGAAATAATATAAATGAAGGAATAAGACTTCTTAATCTCTCCTCATTAACTTGAGAGTAGCAGTTTATTATTTCTTAGAAGGGTTCAGTTAAGAGTTGAGTATATCTCTGTATATGAACAACAAGGAATCAACTTACCTTTAAATATGATGAAATGCTTTTGGACCATGTTAGAATAATATAAATCTTGAAACAAGATATAAGTTCAAACCAAGTTCTGGTAATATTAATCCTATGGTTAAGATATAACCTCGAACCAAAAGGAATTGATAAACAAACTTGCTAATGTAAAATTAGACTTTCATCTAAGTATTATCATACCGAGCAAGGATGCGTGCTGACGGCACAGTGATGCCACAAATAATTAATTAAAAATCCTTGGCCAAGGTAGATGCCCGTTTGGCAATGTCAGCTTCCATGGCCAGATATACTCTGATCAGGATGATTCTTCTGATAGGAGGTACCTATAGAGGAAGGATCGATCAGTAGTATAGGTACGTGGACATCAGGCTCAGAGACATGAATGATAATTGATCCATGTTGACTACCCTCGTGAAGGGCGGGTTCTTCAGTTGAAGAAACTCGGGAGACCAGTAGGTCTTGGTTGGGCGGTAAAGCCCCTGATGATAAATCTCTTTCCCTCGATAAAGATTTTCAAGTAAGACAGTATGAAGATGATGTCAAACGGATTTCTTCCTCTCTCGTAAATCCAGGTACATGCAATGGTAATTGAATTTCGAATCCATCTATGCCATGAATGCTATTCTTTATGTTAATGAACATTGTAAGATTCTCATATGCTTAGTGAGATAGTTACTTGAATTTATTCAGCGGTTATATTGATTCATAGCTGTAGTAATTATTCGTTACCTTCTGGAAGCAAAGAAAAGTAATTATTATTCTTCTACAATTTCCTGTTAGACGTTTATAGTTAATAGTTTCTTTTCAGCTGAAAATGAAATTAAAAGTTAGTTGAGGAAGTGTATAATGTAACGACATCTGAATTGAATTCTCTTTTCCGTCTAGCTGCAAATGAAATCCCAGTTTGGCAGTTATTTAGTTATTGTTGTGCCATGAACAGTTGGCGGAAAACTGTTGAACGATTCATGTGTGTTGAAACTGAAAATTTAAAAAAAAAAAAGTTAATTGCATGTCTGAGTTAGTTGGATCAATTTGGAAACCCTAGTTTCGAAAACAAGTTAGTTGGAGATCAGTTGAAAGTTAGTTAATAGTTGAATTTTCAAACTATAGTCCAGTTAGGTTGTTACAAAGGACAACTTGTTTTGGTTTTAGAAGTAGAAATTGATTTCAGAGAGAGTTCATTGAGGAGAACCATCAAAGAGTATCTGGTGAAGTGGAAGAATCTACCAATCGAGGATGCAACTTGGGAGGATGAGTAGATTTTGTAGTATCCAGATTTGTGATTGCTTGAGGACAAGCAATCTTGGGGAGGGAGGACGGTAATGTCCCCTTCTTAGTCCTAAGCTTATAAGTAATTGTTAGCCTATTTCCAAAGTCCCGTAGGCTAAACGAAGGAGTTCAGGGATTCCATTTTCCTTGGAGGATTCATCTTAGCATTTCTAGAAGAGTATCCTGATGTTGCCAGAAAGCTTTGGTGATTTTTTTTGGGTTTTTTCTAGGCCTTGGTGGATGGTATTGCTATTTTAGCAGTTACTATATTTAGTAAGTTTCACTGCATCTCAATTTGGGCAAGTTCAAAGTTTGGACACACTATTTTTAGTAAGTGCTATTTTGGGCACTTGATCTTGGTAGCAGTGCAGTGCTAGGCTTCCAGTTTTGGTAGTGGTTGGTAGTTTTAGTTTGGGCGAGTTTTAATATTTTTAGCATATTATTCTTCCACCATCAAGTCTTCAAAAAGGTAATTTTAATGACTTAAGTTATTAAGTTCATATATGACCCCCACTTGTACCTACATGCCTAGGTTTGATGACTTAAGTTGTTTTCAAAAGGTGGACTTGTATTTCCTAAGGTGGATGGCAAAATGGAGAGATAAGTGAAAAGTAAAATAAATTAATATTTTTTTGAGTTGGGCATCCCATTTGGAGGGAAGAGGGATTTCAAATTGTGAGCCCTAATCTCTATTTAAGCTCTCCTTGGGCTCTCATTCAATTCATGCTATTTTGATGATAACGAAACGTTGTTGAAGTGAGGATTGAATCCTTCAAGGGCTTTGGAGATGCCAACCTTCAAAGTTGCTCTAATTTTGGAGTTGAGAGATACTCCCTAGTTGGATGTGAGTGTGGCTTCATTGCAGGAGTCACCATTGGAGCTATTAGTGATGGTTTTCAATTTGCTTTTAGTTATGGCTTCCTTTAATGTTTTCTAGCTATGTTTTGGTGTGATATCTGATTTTGCAAAACTTGGCAGTGTCATTTGGAGTGGTTTTTTGAGTTACCAATTGTTGGTCCTACCATTTTCCATGCCTAGGCCGTACCAGCAAGTTGCTTGTATTGATTGGATGAGTGATTAACTTTTTGTGGGTGTTGGCTTATATCATTCTTCTCTCTAGGGCGGCCTAATTCACCAAGTTGCAGAATTTTTGAAGGATAGATGGATTTTTGAGGGCTGGTCACCCCTCCTTGTTGGCCATACCATTTAGGGGTTCTTGTGCATTGGTGTTGATGTGTTTTTCGTGACCGCACCAACGCAGAATAAAGTCGCCAATGGCTACCCTATTCTCTCTTGATCAAAGTATCCAGCACTCTAAGATTGCGAGAGAGTTCGTGCGTTCAACTCCAAGGTTCTTTTAGTGCGAATAGGCTCAGTTGGCTCGATGTGATTTGCTGGTATTTCAAGGGGACTTACGGAATTGTTCGGCAGCTGAGAAAGGAATTCAAATGCTCGAAATATTTTTCTATGAAGCGTGGGTTTCCTATTCTAACCAGAAAGTACTGAATGGAAATGTTTGTAGGGTTAAGAAGATTCTAATCTACTCTAAGACGTGGGATATGGAGCTCAACTTCAGCAAACTTCAACCAAACTTCGCTTTGCCTCGCATCGGACAGCTTCCACGGAGTCGGTGCAATTTTCAGAGGAGTAGTTCAAGGTGTTCAAATCATAACTTAGCATGAAAATACCATCACAACAACACACATATAGACATACACATCATGATCGAAGTTAAGTACATGATATTCCAGTTGACCACACAAGGCGCACTCACCATCAACAAATACACTAGTGGTATGGATAGACGAAGTTGCTTAGATCAAACACCACATTCCACAACTAACATCTACTTGCATGGAATGAAAATTATACTACTTTGAACTATTTTATGCTACCATTTGAATCGGAAGGACGAAGAAACCTTGCTAGCTACTCACAACAAAGACGAAATTCACCATCAATGAAAAACTCTTTTATTGAGAGAGTGTTCACAACAATTTCTTACAAAGTTTTCAAAGGGAAAACTTTCCCTCTTCTTCAAACTACACTATCAATCTATACTAAGTTACTTCTAACTTGTCTCTCTATTCTAACTTCTACTCTAATTCTACTGTCTAATGAGATACAAATGAGGGGAACTCCCCCTTTTATAGTTGGCCAAGTCCAACGGACGGCTCAGATTACAATCGGTTGGATGGCCCAGATTGTGCCACCTCAGCCCTAAACAAGATTCACCCTAAAAACCGCCACAAAGGAGAGTGGGGTAATAAATGAGCCATTAATGTCCACCATCCTTCTAGAAGATTCCCGTTTGTAGACGCGTTCACACTGTTCTCGATCTTCTTTTTTGATGTTGCTCTTCAACTTCTTCTTTGTCACTTGAGTCTCAACACTTAGCCATTTTCTTGCAACTTTTCCTTCCTTCATGATTTATCATCTTGGACTATTTGCTTCATCATCATCGTTTGGTCTCGACGTTTCTCCTGCAAAACAAGCAAGGAGAAGAGCATTAGAACACTTCATAATATAAATTCAACTTACTTACCAGGATTCTCACGCTCCAATTCCCAAGCGTTCATCGCCTCCACTAGCCAACTTCTGCCTTCTTCATGATTCTTCATGCCTTAGCCAAATTTTCAATCCATCTTCCTCAAGGGCGTACCATCTTTGAGAAATTCATTTCACTAACTGGAGCTCTGATACTCAATTTCATTCATCTCTGACTCTGGAAGATTAGTCCCACGAAGAATTCAATCAAATTCACCTAGGCAATTGACTTAAAACTCATCCGCTGAGGCATTTTATCTTGAAAACACATTTTCTTCACATTTGCCTTATAAATTTTTTAAATTTTCCTTAGGAAAATTCATCAACCTGGTGCCCATTTGAAAGCCTTATCACAGAAACCTCGGCAAGCTGTGGAAGACCTTAAAATCCATTCCTCATTGATGATCTTCAATACCCAGAAGAAAATTTCCTTCAGAACGTGTCGAACTCATGGGTGCACAACGAACGGGTTCATTTAATTTTCTTGAATTTTGAACCTTGGAAAAAATAATTTTTAACAAATTTGATTCCGTTCTTCATCTGTGATCATCCCGTTGCTCTGACTTGAGAAATATTAACTCATCCTGCAATGTTGGCACCTTCTGACTTCATCACTGGCAACTTCACTCGGACTTCAGGAAAATTCATCACTTCACTAGACTTAGGCGTATATTTGTGCCTTAGAATTTTTTTGAATCACTTAGCATTTCTTTTGAAAAATTTTCCCTTAGAAAATTTTATTCATTCTTCAATCCATCTTGCCAGTGGTGAGAAAATTTCATCAACTTCTCTTAGCACATCATATTTTATTTTTCATCTGGCAATTTCCAACGCCTAGGCATGTATTATTCATCCTTTGGCAATACTCTCCATTTGAATGTTAAGCGCACTTCACACTTGAAGGGGAAAATTTGACTTTACCACGCCTAGCATACTTTACTTCCCACGCCTTAGCAATTATCATCTCACACTTCATACACTTGGGCGCATTTTTGATGTCATGAAGGACTTGACTTTTCAACGCCCTTAGTATATTTCTACCCATCAACTTTACCCCTTTAGCACGTCTTAGATTCCTTTTGCATGGGCGCATTCAAAGGAGAGAGAAGAATGACTCTTCGACTTCTTTACTTTTGTCTTGACATGCCCTCATTTGGGCGCATTTGATGCCCCTAGGAGGATGAAAATAGTTGACCTTTTGACTTTGCTTGCTAATTCCTCCTTGTTGAGCTTTGGGCGCATTTTAGGCATGGTGGAGGATGAAATTCTTTGACTTCTTTGAATTTTATCACCTCTCCTTGAAGTGGGCGCATTTTGCTATAGGAGTAGGATGAAACTCATACTTAGAAATTTTTGCATGCCACTACCTTGAGTTGGGCGCATTTTGGCATGAGAGCAGGATGAAAATCATTGACTCCTTTGACTTTCTTTCATTTGGGCGCATTCTACCCCCTGAGCAGGACGAAACTTAACACTTAGAAAATTTTAAAACTTTCTCCTTGAGGGTGGGGGCATTTTCCCTAGGCAGGTGGATGAAGTTTATACTTAGAAAATTTTTCATGCTTCTTCATCAACTTGGGCGCATTTTACCCAGGCAGGTGGATGAAGTTTGTACTTAGAAAATTTCTCAACTTCAGCTAAGGTGGGCGCATTCTGAAGGTGGTGAAGGATGAACCCCAGACTTAGTCATTTTTCCTGACTTCTGCCAACTTCACAACGTCCTGCTATTTATAGTAAGTTTCTGATTTTTGCATCTCTGAAGCTCATAACGATTTGAAATTTTAAACACTGCATCCTCTCGACCTTGTTACCCTGTTGACACTGCTATTTCGGGTTGGCCTGCTATTTTTAGCCCATTTTTGAAGACTATTTACTATAAATAGCAAATGCTTGCTTCTGATAGCTCCACTGCTCCGATTAACTTGAAATTTGAATGAGGCGCTCCTCACCACGTGACCTGACTACTGACGTCAGCGCATGCACCTGACTTGCTATTTTTAGCCAGTTTCCAAATTGACTTACTATAAATAGTAAGTGCTCTGTTTGACTTGAAATTTTACCAGTAGATAGCCTGAAGGATGCTGATCGTGGTGGTTTACATCGGTTTTCGAAAATTCTGACTTTTTACCCTTCTTTTCAGGCTCCGAAGTTGGAAACCCTAATTTGCTCTGCACGCGTATCAAATGATCTCTGTTTGTCCTCGTTTTTGCTGCATTGCGATCAGTTGATGATTCAGAATTGCTGGGAAGCGACTGCCGGGACGCACCTGCTAAAAATAGTAAGTTCTTTACTGAGTGGTTATCTCCGTTTGCATGTCACACCATCGCGTAGGTCTCGAAAAACCCATAAAGAATCATCTGACATGCAAAAAAACCCTGACATGCAAACCCTAAAAATAGCCTCGGAAGACTGAATTCTGAAAGTTGTCGTCTCGTTTTGCATGTTATACTGTTGCGAAGGTCTCGAAAAACCCAGAAGGAATATGCCGACATGCAAAGAAAAACTTTGCGTCTAAGCCCTGAAATTTGTCCCGGAAGCTGGACTGCTAAAAATAGAAAGTTGCCTGTTTTTGCTTAAATTTTGCATGCGAGCAGCCTGATTTACTCTGAATGCCGTGTGACTGTCAGAATCTCAAAAATGCTGACAGATTGCCTGTAATTGCACACTTACTAAAAATAGTAAGTACTCGGAATTTAATGAAAATTAGCTGAGAACCTGCTGGGAGCATGCTAACATCAATGTTAAGCTCAATTTTCAATTTATTCACTTCGTTCAACCTTGGACTGACCAAGAAAGATAAAACCCTACTTTTCAGACTTGGTCAATTTCACGCTTAAGCTCAATGACGGGCACAATCCTTGAAAGGCAGACAGTAGAAAATAGAGACAACGACAAAACAAACTAAAATCAAGCCAAAAGACAGAAACGAAGCAAAAATTAGGGGGGTCCCCATTTGCAATGGGGCGATGTGTGAAAAACGTCACAACAATTGGGAGTTGTGATAAAATCTGCCTTCTTTCCTTGTTCAATTTCATTTGCTGGCACCATGATCAACTTATCACCTTGCAATCGGTTTGGAAATATTCTTTGATGTTTGGGGGATATTCTTGGGAGACGTGCCAACTTGTAGCTTGCTGATTGGAGAGTTTCAAACCTATTTACAATGAATTCTAAGTGTTGCAGACCTGTTGCAACTCATTTTCTGAGTTAGACAAGACATCTACTTGCTTCTATGTTTAGGTACTCAGTTGTTTTGATTGGTATATCATTTTTAGTGGGCTGATTATATTTGGGCAGTTGTTATCATATTTCTAATTCTTAAGAAGCTAGATTGTAACTATTGATATCATTGTATTGAACAACTTATTGTAACATTGATTTGGTAGTACCATTCAGTGATTTGCTCCTCTTTGTTTTGGCTACTTACCCCATTGAATAAGTGGCATTCTAATTGATTAAGCGGATGAATTATTTCTCTTTCATGTAATTCCCGTTGAATAAGCGAATGAACTCTTTCTTGCTTTCCCTCTTAATAAGCAGATGTTTCTTTTTGTGTTTTGGAGATTTTATACTTACCCTACTGAACAAGTGGTTTTCTTCAATAGTATTACATTGTAAGCCTTGCCACTGTATGCTTTCACCTTTCCCACATTGGGATTTGGGTGATCAGAAAGTGGAGGGTAATAAATTTCAGTTGATTATAGCTTATCACTCACCCCACTGAACAAGTGGTTGCTTTCATTTATTGCAATGTACACATTGCCACTATATGATCTCACCTTGCCACATTGGGATCTGGGTGATCAGAAAGTGGAAGGTAGCTTATTTCAATTGCTTGTCATTATTATTTTGCTAACGCCAACCATTGCAAAAATCAAAAAATTGGGGTGGATATTACAAAAAACTCCAACAAACAGACTATAGAGGAATACAAAAAATTTACTTGTCCTAATATTTTTCTTTGACATGTACACACCAGTTAGTTAATAGGAGTTCTTTTGGTGCTTAGTATCTAGAGTATGAAACAAAAATGACAACAAATGCGTCAGAAATTTTAAAACTAGAAACATGTTTGAATTGATTAAAAATAATTACATAAAATATTCTTTAAGATTGTAGAAAAGAAAATAATAAAGTATGACCAAGAGAGGAAGGTAAAGAATTTAATAGGCATTACTAGAGAAATTAAATGGTATCAAGCTTCAAAATCAATAATGAGTCACCAAAAGCCCACTGTAACTTGTTCATTGCACAATGCTTATTATAAATTAGAAGTTGATCACTTGTCCTGACTGATTCAATCTTCCCGGCCATATGACAACGGCATATGCTTTCTCATAAACTAATATCCAATGTGTTTTGAGCTTTACTGTGGAAAATCCAAAAATGCCAAACATTAATTTCTTATTTATTTGCATTTAGAGAAAAAGTTACACACTATTCTCCAATTGCTTTTGGCGTTCTTCTTTATTGTTGTTTATCTCTTGCTGTTGTTTTGCCGTTTTAGCTGTGCTGTTTGGAAACTCTTTCTGTGTGTAAAAGGGTTTGGGCCCTTTCAAGAACCCCCCTTCACCCATGAAGAGAATTACTCCAACTATACACTGCAGTTTCATGCACATTTGCATGGATTTTTATCATCCATAATGGAATATCAGAGTAAACAATAAACATACAGATGACCAATGCACACTCTAATGATTGCTATCAATACATCAAACCTGTTGAAAATTCTTAGGATGACGATCAGTACTGAACTCTACTGCAATTTGGTAGGATGGGATTGGTAAAAATAATTAGATTCATTCTGCATACTAATGGGTGAAGGCTTTCTGTAATTACATTAATAGGATACACTGAAAAGCTTCCTGAATGGTATGCACATGGTGTTGATAAAAGTGGATGCCAAATATTATAACTACATTTTCAACTAATGAAATCATCTGGAACCAAATTTGTGCTTAATTCAGATATGAAAATCTGATCTTTGTAATACATTTGTTTGAATTTTCTCATCCTTGTCTATAGATAGAGACTGATCCCTGGATGACACACAGTGGCAAATGCAAATTCGATGTTGTTTAGTTTTGGATGAAACATTTCCTCCAACTTTAACGAGGAGCACCACTACCTTGTCTCTTTTATCTTCACACCATGAGTTCCGGGGAAGTCCATCCACATATTCCTTCTCTATAAGAAAATCCTCATGGTCTACGCAAACTTCAATGGTCTCACCAGGGCGAATGATTCCAGAAGCTGGGAAAACCTGTATATCATTATGATCTGTAAGAAATGGAAAAATATGCTAGTAGATAGATCAATGTGGAGCTGAATATTCTCAATTTATAAAACACGTTAACTTTTAAGGCACACTAACTTCTAAGTAAGACAATATTTACAAGCATAGACTACTGTTCTAGCATCAGCATAATATACAAGTCCTGATTTATGTAACATAAATTTAATTATAACAAACATCAACAATTTTTCTCATCAACGCTATTGTCATGTGAAACAAACACTTGAGATTTGGCATGCCTAAACATTCATATGCATTCATATGAATCTTAAGACACTTTATATACAAATGCTGATATCTGTGGCATGAAAATATATATGCTCCTTATTCTGCATGATAAACTAAAGTTCATGCCATATGTATCAGCATTGGTATATAGAGTGCCTTAGGATTCATATGAATGTTATATATGCTACTTATTCTGAATGATAAACTAAAGTTCATGCCACATATTTCAACATTTGTATATGATGTGACTTGGGATTCATACGAATGTCATAGGCATGTCGAATCTCGGGTGTTCGTTTTGCATCGCAATAATGTTGATGAGACAAATTGTCGATGTTAGTTTTAATTGAATATAAGTGACCAGACCTTACCTGCAGCCAACGTGAAAATCCAAAGCAACCTCTCACAGAAGCATTTCTCAGAGGAATAGCATAGGTCTGGCCACTGCTGACAGTTTCCTCGCCTTCACAGATAATCTCAAATACTGCTGTATTCAACCTGGATGTGTTTGTTAACCTCAGGACAGATGAATCATAATCTTGCAAAACTATATTGTTTGTGCTGACAACAACATCTGGGATGTCATCTGAATGTTCAATAAGACCTTTAATTCGCTTATTTAGTTGAATTAGATCCCCATATTCTCTTCTGCGGATTTTTTCATCTATGCATGCAACATTAACATTGAACAAGCATCTTACAGGCTTATGATCACTACTGGTGACATCCATGCATGTGTCGTACCTGGAGGAAAACAAGTTCCATAAACAGTTATTCAATATCAGTTATTGCAGTGCATACCTCCGTAAAAAAAAATCACTAAAACTTATCAACACCAGACTGCAGAAATTTTTCTTCAACTTTAACAATAACTTCATTAGGTGTCAGAGCTGTTAGGATTATAAGATAAGAAATCAATCTTGAAATTGATAAAATGATACAAAACATGCTCAAACACGTTTAAAATAATGTCCCTAAAATTTGAACCGGATATTTTTGCTCTTTCAGTTCTAAAACATCAGCAGATCAAAATAGCAGATGTTCGCTGCAGGATTGGATGCATTCCACATAAAATGACTAGAAGACAACTAAATTTCAAATCAATACTATTTACCTTAGAAAAAGCTTTTGATGATTCTAATAAGTGTATTGCTCGTGTGTGGCTCTAGAAGTTACACATATATATCTCTGAAATCTATGATCGTGGATGATGCCATCAAATTTGCCACCTTGCATTCGGAAGGCACAACACACGTGTAATCTCAATAGACGGTCCAGATTAAATTACAATGGACGGCTCAGATCGAGCCACATCAGCCCTAGACTAGATTCTGCCATAAAAACCGCCAGAAGGTGGAGTGGTGCAATTAATGAGCACAAAATAAGCAGATTCCTCCTTTGACCACTATGGGCAATTAATGCCCACTATCCCTCTAGAAGATTCTCGTCCAGGACCTTGTTCCCATTGTTCTCTTTGACCACGAAAGCAACAAACCGGGCCAGCACTGCATCAACTTCTTGTTCAGAAATAGCCAGAGTAAGATTGAGTTGGTACTCAAGGATAGCAATTGTTTGCTCCTGACGGATACAAGACTTTCTCCAAGCCTCGATGGATTCCTGCGTGCTCTGAATAATAGCGGAGAATGTGGAGATATTCTCAAAGTCCACCTGAGCAAATACTCTCATCTCAGAGAAGAACGGCTGTAATGTTCCCTTCAATTCATCCACTGTCACCTCCTTGGGAGCTAGTCTTTTTGTGAATAATGCCTCCAGCGTATTGAAGATGCCTTCCTGAATATTTCCCATGGCCTTCCTGATCTTGGCCGACTCTATTCTTGCCGTGTCAAAGAAACCTCGGCCAATGAATGCAGCAAAATACTAGCTTGGAAAATCATATTGATCTCCTGCTTGAATCACCCCCTCTTCAACCAAAGTCTGCATTGGCATACGCATCAAAACAGCCAGGCATGGAATAGTCTTATCTTGAAATACGTGAGTATCATTCCATGCCTGCTCAATGTTCTCCAAACGAGAGAGGATATTGGAAGCATGCTGGAAAGAGGAGACAAGATCTACAATGAATCTCCCAGCTTCAGCACGAACACCGCCAATCTACTTGTCTTCCTCTTGAATGGCCTTCTTCATCTCCTCGAGCCCACTGATTGACTCCCGTGGAAGCTCGGGTGGAAGTTCCACCATTGGGTTCTCCTGAGCACATGGACGTGCTAGATGCTACACATACCCAACTAATGCCTTATGCTCTCTTTTCAGCCTCTTGTATTTTTCTCCCTTTTGAAGCAGCCTATCTTTCAGTGCCTGGAAGGAGTTTTTAGCTTCCTCAATAACCTGTACTCCAATAGGGCGCCCTAATTCAACTGTAGTGATCGTGTAATTTTTAGGCATTACTTCATCTAGATCACATTCTTCCCTCGGAACCGCAACATGAATAGTGTGAGAACCGGACTCGTCTGTCTCCATCCTGGAGTATTTTCTGGCTCTCTTCCTCTTGGGTGACTCGCTTATTCTATTAAGGAGCTCTTTCATCTCTATTGTTGGGTCAGTGTCGTCCTCTTGATCTCTTCGAATTGCACTTGTGAGCCAATTTGGGACATCTTGTTGAGCGCTACAGACAATAAGCGGCTGTTCCTCCATTGCTTCCACTCCATGAACTTCCTCTTCAACAACATTGGGTTGAGGCCCATCCATTTCCATGTGCTGACTATCCTCCTCAAGACCTCGAACTTCAGGCTCTGTAATGTCCTCATCTTCAAAAGCTACCTCGAGTGCACGATCTAGGAGAGTATCTGTTTCTGTTTCTTCACCTTCATTCAGCTGGTCAGCATTCCCAGGAGCATTAGCGCTCTGACTATCAGGCTCCCTAGACAATGGCTGGTTGACTTCTCCCATTTCTTGCTCTTCATTCACTCTATCCCTCTGATTTGCAAACATTGAAACTTCTTGTATGCTGGAAGATTGAGCCAACAACTATGTAGGCGATGCCTACTCCGTCCTCTGAGCTTAGGCTGAATTGGTTCCTCTTGTGGTTCTATAGCTTGGGCAATTTGTTTCCTCTTCTTTATTGATATCGGTGGCCATCGATCGCCCATGAGGTTGTATGTGAGGGCAATTGATTTTCTCTTAAGTCTGTGAACATGTCCATCCACCCAGCTCCTCGTGAAAGTTAAGACAGGCATAGACAAAGTGTCCAAGTCTGTGATTTCTGGCTCCGCCCAATTAGGTGGTGGGATTGGTGTGTCCTTTATTGACTCATGATCTGGGTGAGTAATGCTGGCATCTTCATCCACTTGGTCCGGAACTTGGACAACCTCACACTCTCTGATCAATTTCAGAGGCAATTTGGAGAACATTCTCCTTTTGATTTTAGCTTCATCTCCAACATTTTCCCAAAAATCCTCTACATGAGCCTTGTGCCTATATTCTTCACCTTGTACAATTCCAATCTTCCTTTGAGGATCAAAATCCTGTCAGCTAGTGTGTAGAGTGAGGTGATAAAATTGTAACTCATCCTCCGCTTCCTTGGCTACTTGCAAAGAAGGGCACTCAAGCGAATTTCCCATAACAATAGGGAAGTGCAAACCTCCTTTCTTCTTCTTCTTTATGATTTTGTCATAGGCCATGAGTTGCCTAGACACTCCAAGCATCAACATCCTATTCGTGGGGTATCTTGGCAATCGGTAGGTATATGAATGGAACCTCGACAGCCTTTTTATACGTGAACTTTGGGAATTGGACAAACCAAAACCTGTACTCTTCAATCAACTTTTGTGCTTCTTTGGATATTCTTTGTTGCGTTCTTTGTTGAAGAGTCCTTGTGATATACATAGTGAAAGCATCGTTCACTCTTTTGAAGCTGGAGGTACTTGTCAAATGCAACTGCTTGCAAGCTTTGTGGATTTTAAATTGACTAGAACCACATCCAATCGGCTCTTGGTATGTCAACCCCTTATACTTCGTCATTCGAGCTAGCATATAAATGACATATGAGCTCATGTAAAACATCTTTGTTCTCCTCAGGCTTCTGAATTGCTCATCTATGTTGTCGTTGATCATCTTCGCCCGATCTACATATTCCTTCCCCTTTAACACCACGCTGATGTAGAAGAACATCCAAGGCTCAAAAGCATACGCCTATGGGCTCCTTTGAAATAATCTGCTTTGGCAACTTGGCACCAGGAGGCTTTGGCTTCTTCATCCATGCTGTGTTGATTCTCTTAGCACACCTATCAAAAGATGAGGCATACATTTTATCAGCCCTCTCTTTAGACTTGTCCAATATTCTGTCCATAGCTAGAATCCCAAACACCTCACCAATAGCCTTAGGTGCGAAGTTGGCCAGCAACATTCCATCTGGAGAAACAATTGTCCAGTGGTCTGACCTATAGTAGTTTGCACATTCCATTATCAACTCATAACATTGAATTGCTGGTGGAAAACCAGTAGCTGCATACAATCCACTCCTCACGATGTTGTGCGAAGTCACTGATGGAGGATAACCACCTTGCCCGTAAATTCTCCTTTTGAATGCTTCGAGGTTGAATGAACCAAGGTTGGTATCAGTCAAACCTCCTAACTTTGACATGAATTTTGATTCAGGAATAAATGACTTCTTCAACTGCTTGATGATTGCCTGCCTAGAGGCATTCTTTTTGCCTGCTTTAGCATTTCCAGCTCTGCCTGCAGCCTTGCTTGTTTCGGCAACATCTCCTCTTCTAATTTCAGCCATCTGCAAAATAAAAATTCAAGCATTACAATTCCAACTTAGAAAATAAAATTACTGCGAGATGGCTGGCAAGTGGAGTTAGCTTCAAATAATAAAATAAAATATTCAGCATTAAACCACCAACTCCAAATCCCAAGAATTATAACACCGAAATTCAAACTTCGAGCTTCAGCAACTTTCAACAATACCACTTTCAACACTTCGAAAAATCAAGCTCAACTTTCTTACTTCAGAATTTTCTTCTTCTTAGCACTCACTCACTTCAACTTTAGCACTCAAAAAAATTATTTACTCAACTCAGAAATTTCTCACTCACTCAGCAATCACTTTCAGCTTTTTTCACAATCTCAACTCTGCAATTTGTGAAGAAAAATGAATAGCTTCAAAGTTTATATAACTGAAAGCAGGCAACCAGTTTAGCAGTTGTCATTAATTCACTCCCCCACTACTTAGAAAATTTCCAATTCGGGAGAGAATATTCTCAGTCGTCATAGGAATTTACTATTATTGGAGATTCTTTCCTCGTTTGAAAATTAAAATTTCCCTCCTTGACTTCAAGTCACTTTCAGTTGACTGAAGCATTTTTGAGAAATTTATTAAAATTACTCCCGCATAAAAAAAAATTCATCTTTGAACAATGGCGTATTTATTATTAAAATTTAATCTCAACGCCTTTTTATTTCACTTGAGAGAATTTTATTCCACCTTTGCCAGCACCTTAGAAAAATCTATGTTTCGCCCGGAAAAAAATTCATCAGTTGTGAGTTCTAACATTTTAAAATCACCAGGTGAAATTATTTTCCTTCCAGAACATTTTTAAAACATCTCCCCCTTGATGAATATTCCTCAACTTCAAAATTTCATGTGTCTAACCGAAGGGGAACATTTGATTTTTTTTCTTTAAACTTTGGAAAATAATTTTAATCAAATGTTATTTAACTTCCAGCCTGGGGCGTTTTCTTTTTGTTTAGAACAAATTTCATTTTATTTCCAATGCCTTAGGGATATTCCATTGCTCAATCACAAGCTTGGGCGCATTCATTATCTTGAGGTTCCAATTATAAAATATCTCCTCCAACTTCAAACCTCTAGGCGCATATGTAGGGTCACACTTTCATTTTTAAACACTTAATATTTTCAAAGTCCTTTCTATAAGTCTAGGCGCAAATGACCTCTCCAGCTTTGAGTTTCCAT
>VDFB02079864.1:0-27240 GCA_007258455.2 Sequoia sempervirens | reverse complement strand
ATTTTAAATTTTAGTTTTTTATATTATATTATATATAATAATTTTATATTATATTTATATATATATTATAATATTACTTAAATAATTTTTTTATAATTATTTATATATATATATAATATGCATATATTATGTATATATATATAATGTATATATTATGTATTTTTAAATAATTTAGAATGTGGAATTTTAAATTGGTTGATTTAAAAATATTTATATATTTAAACAATAATTATATATTTAAATATATATATATATATATATTTGTATATAAATTAAGTATATACTTTTATATGTATTTTTAATATATAGTTATATTTAAATATAAATTCTTTTAAGATGATTATTTTCATTATAATAGAGGCAAAAGTTGACTTTATAATAAATATTTTTATTTAAAAAAAAAGATTGATTTTAATCATTATGTATGATTGAACAAATGGAATTAAATTATTAGTTTTAAATTCCTTAATGTTGCCAATGTGATTTGATTTACTTTTTAGTATGTGCAAATAATTTTAATTATTTAATTGATTTCATGCACTATGTCATTGTTTGGCTTGGATTTAGGAAATCCTAACATTAGTTTATTGAGTTGCCTGAAATGCTTTCTAAGTGATGTTTTCGCTCATTCTCGATGTTGGGCAATTGAGTCATTTGTTTATGTAAGTCTTCCAGAGGGGGTTTTTAATCCTTTGGGGTTGTCGTATTATGTAGTCAACCTTTGTATTGCCTTAGGTAGTGAGTATAGTTGTATCTTGTTGTTTTACCCAGTTTTCTCGAACGGGGATGATTTGTGCCTCCTTTGGATTAGGAGTGGTTTATGTGGTCTGTGTCTCCTTTGGAAGGAGTGGATTATGCATTTTGTTGCCCCCAAGTGTTTGGAGTGGGTTTCGTTATATGTTGCCTCCTTGGATTGGAGTGGTTGTCTTATATAGTTTACCCATTGAATTATGGTGTTGTATCATGTGTGTTGTCGATAGGAGAGTGGCTCTATGTGGGGGTTTGACACATAGAGGGGTGCTAGGATAACTCACTTAGGGTTTAAGTAAGTGATAAATTAAAAAGAATGAATGAGAAACTTTCAGACTAATTAAGATAATAAATTCCTCTCTCATGACTCATGCACTTATCAAGGCTTGAGATGAGACGAGAAGCACAATTTGTATGAGGGTCCGGCAGCTGGTAGAGGTAAGCCAGGGTAACCCAAGATGGGGATCCAGTAGCCTAGGAAGGTTGAGCTAGGGTAACTCATAGCAAATGATGTGTGACACTCTCTCTATGTCAACCAGAAGTTAGTTTGTTATACTGCGTAGATGATCTTTGTTCTCTAGAAGCATTGTAACCATTGTGTTACATGCTTTTTTGTTTGTATTTGTTTCAGTTCATGTATGTTTTAGCTTGTGTCTAGAGGTAGATGGTCTTGCGTAGGAATCCTTGTTACTGTCTCCTAGCACGGGGGGTGAGCCTTCGGGCATCACATTGTTGGGTGGAACATGCACCTTATTCTGTTGGGTCTTCTTCTTGTTCGTGTGGATGAGATTTCTAGTTGGAGAGCTCGTGGGATCCAGATTCATTTCATGTTTTATTCTTTTCAGTTGGAAACTTGTAATTTATTACCCCTCATTTGTTATCAAGATTGGTGTTGTAATTTATAACCATGCTTATTGGATTTACCTCATTCGGGAAATGAGTGTTGTAATCGTATTGTAAATTATATTATTGGAAATATGTGGTATTGATTATGCCTTTGATGAAATTTTATCATGTATGGAATGTATGTGTATTTAATTTGTTAAGTAAGTAAATGTTATGGTTTCAATTCATGTTTCTTGTTTGGGTTTAAGTAAAATCAGTCTCATAACCTTAGGGGGTGTTGGCAATTGGCAGTGAACTTGCATGTTAATTGTACTTTAACAAAAAAAAATTGTTGTGTTTGAGTAGTTATCTGCAACTTCCCCTAGGGTTGCGTGGCGGGGCGTTACAATACAAATCTTTTCTATTGCTTCTTCTTTCCTAGAAAATTGTTTCCAATGAAATAATTAAGGTGTAGAGAGGGGTGGATGAAGGAAAATGGGAGAGGTTGCCTGAATTTCTTCACTTTATGTAGTGCAGCACAATGTTAATGCCTCAAGGAATTTTTACCCCAGCGACCGCCTTATTAAGTTTATCATTGGCGTTTTTTTTTTCTCTTTTTTTTTTGCGAGTTAATCTTATTTGAAACTATAAATGAATGATTTTATTGCAAATCCCATGCTCTTCTATTAAAAACAACCAAATTTGAAGTTAATTATTTTTTGTATTTGGATAGCTATTGTAATGGTGATATATACTGGACCCTAGTTGCCTAGATCTGATTGGGAATCTAATGATCCTTAAATAAAAACTAATCACTCTTTTATTTATTTATTTTTATTTTATTTGAGGACCGTTTAGCAATTGTTGATATGCTTATTGCATGATTATTGTGAAATCTACTTTCATGATTTGTAATATAAAATGTAACCCTAATTTTTGAATCTTATTTTTCCAATCAGCGTTAGAGCATGTTATATGCTCCTATATTTTTATTTCAGTAAATCAAATAAAATTTGCTAAAAAACTTATTTTTAGCTTACTTCCTAACCACTTTCATTCTAAATATTACCAAGGGTGTGATTATTTATTCTCAGCATTTATCCAAAGAAAAGAAAAATATAGACTACACAAAATACAGTTTACAAGAAATGGAGACAACATGAACTGCCAAGCTTAATATTGTTATCAAACTTGGTTTCTCATAAAAACAAAAGAACTCCTGGATTAAGATACAATTTTGGTTTTCCATATTTTTAGAAAAACATTGAAAACACCATCTATTTGAGCAGTTACTAACGTTCATATCAATGAGAAAAACAACTAATATGCATGCTCATGTGCTTAGGCTTCTCTTTTCGTCTTTTCATTCTTCAAGAAAATACTAACTTTTACACAATGGGTGACACACATGAATGAAAAAAAAAACTTGCTTTCATTCTCTTTCATGTTCCATCAAACACTAGATTTTCATATTACAACAAAATTCAAGGGAATACAATGCATGACACACATCTGGTTAAGGCTTACTCTCCACCCTACCATAATGGCATCATGGAGCCTCATGGACTTTGGCCATACTCCCGAGCAAAGAAATATTTAAGCTCCATGATGATAAATGGAGTCTTCTCTCATTTTTACAAAGGGATGAAACTAACGTAGTACAAATTTCATGTATCTAGGCTCTTTACTTCCTATTTTTAGCCATGATCCATACATTATGTCACTTTTATACAATAACCAAGTACGTGAGAATAGGAGAAACTTATCTCTTTTTCTTTTAGATAGGGGTTGAACTCTTGTATCCATATTTCTTCTTCAATCCATCTTGATCACTATCTTTCCAAAGAGGTAGAATCCTTCATCTCTCCTTCTCATTCCTTCTACCATCTCCCTTCAAGTTCTCCAAGCTTGGAGAAGTGGGTAACACCCCACTCCTCCTTTTTCTTCAAAATATATAGAAGTTTTCATCTTGCAACTCTTGGATGGGGATGTTTGGAGTGTCCTTCCCTCCATAAATGAGGGTCTTTCCTTATTAAAGAGGAAACATGCATTTGGACAACCCCTCAATCTTTTCACCCCCATCATTTTCTCAAAATTCGTCACTCCTCATTATGAGGCTTTTGAGGAGTCAAATCATGTCCTTGGGGCCTTATTGTATGCCCACTTGACCCCTACCACTACGGTATAGACCCTAAGAAGTTTATTTTTGCATTCCAACCAAGGAAATTGACCAACATCACTCTTTAAACACCCCCTTAAGGTCCTATCCGAATTTTAACTTGGGAAATGGTTTCTAAACCTTAACCCCAACTTACATCTAACATGACACACAAATAAATAACTCCTTACATGTGTAGTGTCCCTCCATCATGGCCCTTTTTGTATATTTGTGTATGTGTTTAGTTGTGCTATCAGATTGTGTGGTGGATGTAATAATTCTCTTATATGGCCTTTGTTAAAAATAATAATAGATAAATAAATAAATAGATAAAATAAATGTATAATAGGCTAAATTGTTTTAAGTGATGTTTTATATCAAATTCTATGATTGATAACTTGTTATCATGAAAGGATAGGGACAATCATTTAATTATAGAAAAGTAATATTGTTTTAAATAAATAAAGCTGATGTAAGTTTTGAACAAGATTTAAAATAAAAGTTAAAGCAGGCAAGAAAAGAGGGTATGAGTTTAAATAAAATGAAATAACTTCTTTTTGGAGATTTTTGTGTTTTATTTTTTTAGATTTTGGGATTTCGAAATTATTGTGGGTCACCTTTTTGGTATATATGGATCCTTTTTGATTGATTTGGGGATGAAATTTCAGTGGAGTTTTCGAAAAATAAACTTGCTCTGCAAGAAATATTGAGGAAGCTTGTGGTGGGGGTAGTGAGGCGTGATCTCGGTGCTGGATCTCCAAACTTCCAAGCTTCAAAAACTAGGTTCCATCATTTCTAAGCTTTAATTCTGCGATGAAAGTGAATGTGTTGAATTGTATATCATCATTTCTTGATTGGACTTCATTTTCTTCCATTCTGGCATGCCTGTGAATTTTGTCTACTGTGTCAATAAGCATGGTTGTGTGTCTCCTATCTCCTCTTTATCAATCGTATTGTCAGCATAAGAGTCACCCTTGGGATTTGATATAACTCTCCTTGAAATTGATTTGTGATTTTCCTTGCATGATGTTGCTGTGTGATGTCTTTTCATTATGACTGGTTATTTGATACAGCTTTCTCATTAATGGGGTGTGAGCCATCTTTCTGTTTGCTTTATTTAGCATCATCGATATTCTCCACAAGAGTTTTGTATCTATTTAGAAATGATTGAAAACAAAACTTTGTGAGTAGTAATAATTGAAAACATTTTCTTGAATCGATATTTGCTTGGTCTGTGGCTTGTGTTGTAGGCGTATATTTCTCCCTTCAGCTGTGCACGCCTTATGATCAATTGAAAATGTAATGCAATAAAGGTTACTGATGTGTGAGACATGTACAGTCCTCATCCACTAAACTACTTGACTGCATATTCCTAGAACACAAGCAAAGCTTACAATGTTAGTATGTGATTCTGAGTGCACCATGGATTCATAGATTTTGAGAACTTCCTTGCAGAATCCATTTTGTGTAGTCTTTAAGCCTAGAAACTTGATTTTTGCAATATGCTTTCTCCCCTGCGTCCCTCGTTGGTGATGGCGTCTTCATACCCTGAGTCTATGATTTTAATTGATGGTTCTATTCCCTTTGAATACTGCGTGTTTCAATCTTCTCATTCTTTTGCCTTGCAAGATTTGCATGATGTTGTTGTCGCTGCCCTTCTTTAGTTACCTTCTAAAACTAGACAAAACAATTCTGGAAAAGATATACATATTGTTAGATATGCTTGTGTAAGTTTGTGATTTTGTCCTTTTTGTTTCCCATGCGACTTCATTCCTTATCGAAGATTTTGTTTTCAACGAATAAGTTTCTTTTATCTTAGGAATTTAATTGATAGGAATGTGTTTCGGCTGTGGATTTTAATCTGCTACCTCACTGACATGTTTGTGTATGTATATAAGAATTAGTGTATATATATATATATATGAGCAAATGATTCTAGATTGCATAAACATGTCATAGTTAGAATTTGAACCATGGCTTGCATAGCTAGATGATAGAATATAATTATTTTTTCCTCCTTAAATAAAATGTTGACATTTAGAATTAGGCTCTTAACTTGTTTAGGAATAATATATTGTTATTATTATATTTGTATATGTAATTAAGTGGTTAATGGTGAAGGGTTAGGAAGTCTAGCAAAGATGAGTAATTTTAATGTAAGACATATATTTATATATATCATGATTTTATTAGAGAGTAATTTTGTTTGTGTAAAAGTGTATAAGTAGATATTCACAAAACATGTTATATTTATATTGCCTATTGTGATTTGTATTTTAAATAATATGATGTCTTTAATCATTTCAAATGATTTTCATAATGATGTCCAAATAAAATGTAAATTGACCATTTTGAATGTTTTGAAGTTAGTAAATGTGAATGAATATTTTGGATCGTATAATGGTTAGGTAAGGGGATTGAGTAGATAATCAAGTGAATGGAATCGTGTGTGTACCTAGATAATTGAATGATTGATTTTGATAAATTTCATTTAGATAAACGAAGGGCCAATGTAAATAAACAAAAGTAGATGATCCTTTGAAGGTTAATTTCCCTTAATTCTTTTAATTGTTGTTTGGTAAGTTCTTTATATGGATCGTTACATAGAACATTGGTGTTTTATTGATTCCTTTATTTGAGTGGGTTAACTTTCGTCTTAAGCTTGTGTATCAGTTGAATGTTTTGTTGTCATGGTCAATGATTTGGTTTGAGTTTTTTTTGTTCTTGGGTAGATATTTATGTACCTCCAAGGGCTAGGGGAAGTGGTGTGTGTGTGCACGTTTGTTGTTGTTACACCTTTTTGTCTATCTTTATACCTCATGGATTTTTGTGTGGGTGGTACCTCCTAGTTTATGGGCTTTGATGCTTGGATAGCCATGAGATGGTCATGCCTGGTGTATATGTTTTAAGAATGCCTTTATGTCTTGAGGATTGAGGTACACCCATTGCTTGTCTTTGATTTTAGAGTAACCATAGGGGAGAGTGGCTCTTCTTGGGGCTAGTGTACAAGTGGTCACCCTTGAAAGAGTTTCCTTAAATAAGTGATAACCTAATTAATGTATCTAGTGGGTTGGGTTAGTTAACACATAACAAGATAAAAACATGCACCTCACTCCTGCCGTTAGCACTTTCAAAGGCTAAGGACGGGTGGGAAGACCTGGTTGGTAAGGTCACTACCTTGTCTCTATGAAAGGTAAGTGGCTCCACATGAGTAACCCTATGGGGCGGCACCTTGAAATAGGATGTCTGGATAACCATAGATGGAGGCAGCTCCTTGAGCTAGGTTGTCTGGATAATCCATGAATGGATGGAGGTGGCACCTTGTGATAGGTAGTCTGGCGAATTCATATAAGGCCATGCGATGACACTCTCCCACTATGCCCTTTGTCTCTCTTGTTCTTGTTGCCTCAGGAGTTGTTTATTATAGTTTTTGTTTGTTGATGTGGATGAAAGGTGCCCTTGGATATTTATTGTTGGATGATTTTGCAATCTCATTTGGAGAGCTTTGGATTCTATTGTTGTCGGCACCTCTTATGGTTATTTAGTGTTGATCTATAATATTGCGATTGATTCTTGTTGGACATTTCATTACTCTTGTTGTGGTTATGTGTTGGCAATGTTATGGGTTAATATCTTGTGATTTGTTATCTCTTTTGTGGAGTCTTGTTTACCATTGGTTCGTTTGACTTATTGGGTGAGGATCTTTCTTGTTTACTCTTAGCACGGGGGTGGTCGGGTGGAACGTGCTACGCACCCCATTGGGTCCCCATCCGAAGTTTGAGATGTGCAGAGTTGTACCTATTGTAGTGACTTCTAAGTTATGTCAGAGTTTGATCCAGCTTGTAGCTTTGTATTCCTTCAATTTTTGATTTATCTTTCCATGTTATTATACTCTTCCCATAGATGTTGGGAAACAACATTGTATTGATGTTAACCTTGAAGCAATGTATCTTCGTATTGTTAATGTATGATCCATGTTCGGGTCATTTGATTGGGTGTATGTCTATCTCTCATGTAATGTAAGATGTTGATATGAAAAGTGATGCAACTATGTAACCCCAAGGAACTTTGTTATATGTTGTACTTATATTGTTACTTTTCATGTGATGTATGTTGTTGCATATTATTTCTTTAAAAAAAAATTGTGCCTTAAATGTTTGTATGTTAGTTTCCTTTGGGGTTGCATGGCGGGGCATTACAACATGCCTTAGATAGACTAGAAATTTTAAAAGCAACCCTCACAAGCTCCTTAGTCTTTCAATACATTATCTATACTTGTTTCTAGGCCCTAAATTGGGTCAATTTTATATCCTCAAAAAGAAGTCTTTTGATATGCTCTTGATGGTTATCCCTTCTCAAGCTAACATCATTACCTTCCTACACATTACCAACATGATCATAAGTAACAATTGCATATCACATTAATTTGTTAGCTAAATATTCTAAAATTTAACTACAAAATAATCCATTTAAATTTCAATTTGTATTCCACAATATACGAGTGCATTCCAACTTCACAGTAATGACGATAAAACATAATTTCATAATGAAATGCAAAATTTTTCCCAAAGATCACCTTATTTATCATCCACCACATATCTAATCACTAATTCAAGAAAAGCATATTAAAAATTAGGGTGGTATTAAGTAATTCTCACGCAACCTGTGAGGAAGTTGCAATTCATTACTTAAACGTACCAATTTTTTTTATTTTTTATTTTAGTACAAATAACATAAAGATGAATACATATTGCCAACAACCTCTAAGGCCACGAGACAAAGATTACTTAAAAACCCAAACAACAATTACATCCACTAAAACCAAAACATTAATCACTTAAGGAAATGAGACAACATACATCCCAAACAAGATAAATTACAACAAGGATAATAAATACCTTGAGATTTTAATTAACAATATTTAAACAATAAAATTACAACACTCATTCCCCGAATGAGGTAATTCCAACAAGTATGATTACAAATTACAAACTCCACCTCGATAACAATAGAGGGGTAATAAAATACAATAAGAACTGAGAGAACAAGGCATGAGAAGAAACTGATTCCCATGAGCTCTCCAGCTGGAAATCACGAACACACGAACATGAAGAAGAACCAACGGATTTAAGATGCACGCCACCCGACCACGTGGAATCCAAAAGGTTCCACTCCCTCCATGTTAGGAGATAGTAACCAGGAATTCCTACACAAGACCATCTACCACTAGACACGGGCCACACAAAACTGATACAAAAAAAATACAAGACCTCATCACATGACTGAACGGTCATACGTACAACTCTAGGTACAACTCACACAACATTGCCAAAGGTTACATTGCTTCCAAACATAGAATGGATCAAGAGTATCACATAAAACATATACAAATTGTTGACTTAGGAAGAGTGTCATCGCATAGTTCGTCAAGGGATATCCTTTGGGAATCTTCCTAGGCCCCGGCCCCCACTCCACGGGTTATCCTGGTAGCCTCTACCACATTCTTGGCACCCATGCTTACTCTTGCGGAACCAAATACCTCTAGTGAAGACGAGATAGATGATCTTGCC
The DNA here is from genome assembly GCA_007258455.2 of Sequoia sempervirens. Lineage (NCBI taxonomy): Eukaryota > Viridiplantae > Streptophyta > Pinopsida > Cupressales > Cupressaceae > Sequoia > Sequoia sempervirens. Next base: position 17,937 of record VDFB02079864.1, on the reverse strand, counting down.
ATTCCAGGCCTTCCTGTCTCATCCCAAGTCTACAACAAGCCCTTGGGTCCATGAGCGAGGCATACTTAATCTTATTTAATGTTTGATGCATCCTAAACTTCTAAAAGTTTATTTAGTTATCACTGTATTAACCAACTTACAAAGGGTTATCCTGGCACCACTTTGTGCGCCGGCGCCCATTGCAAGCCACTCTCCTAAGACAACACGCATGGTAATAACCAGAACAGGTATCCAGATAAACACAACCTCTCCATTCAAGGAGGTAACAATCAATAACTCACACCAACACTGGAGGCAACAAGGTTAAGCCCTCTCCAAACACTGGAGGAAAACAACAAAACAAAACCACTCCATTCAAGGAGGCACATATTACAAAACCTTCTCCTATTCCCAAGGAGGCACAAATTACAAAACCCGTACGTGAAAACTAGGCGAAATGACATGGTGTAACCATACACATTTTCCACAACACATCAAAAGTGACTCATGTACATCAACCCACACCAGAAAATGAACTCCTATCTGGAAGACTTTCAAAACATCCACACTAATACCACAACATCAAAGATGAACAATTTACCACTGAGAACATTTCAGACAATGAAATGAGCTACTATTCAGATTTCCTAAATCCAATCAAACATAGTATTCATGACTTACATTTATCCAATCAATTGAACCTATCTCTTTCCACGATATAGAAATATTCAAAGAACAAATCATTTACTCTAAATTACACAACCATATTCTAAATCCAGACATTTCAATAAATAACATCATTGAATCGAAATCAATCCAATTAATAACTCTACGTCCCACAATCATATAATGTAATTAAATCCACTTGTTTTATAAAGCATTTGGATTAAATAAATTACTCTTTATTTCGACCTAGCAATAAATCATCAACTCAATCTCATATGATTCATTAAATCATTCATTACTTCTAAGTTTCTCATTTGTATTCTATATTTAGAATGTTTTAATAAGTAGACGTTTAGATCAAATAAATCAGTCTTTCTTTCAATTTGCATTAATAAATCAACTAAATCTTCAACTAAAACTCATCTCTACTTGAATACGAATACATTCCAACAAATATACTTAATAGTGCATACTCGATGTATATCCTGTTATATACTAAATACTTAAATCACACTGTTGACATTTAAGAATCTATATCAATAATTTATATTTCATTTCCCAATCTCATATCTTATTAAAAATCAATCTTTAAAATAAAAGCATTTGATTATCTAGACTCTATCCTTTAAAATAAATCATTGACTATTAAAAATTCAATGTTCTAAATAATCCACTTGAATATAAAATCCACTTTTGCTTCTATTTCGAATCAAAATCATCTTACAGTTATCTATATTTAAATCTATCCCTTCAATTTCATTTGTCACGATTATCCGTAATAATCAAAACTAAATTATAAATAAATCAAGCTTTTGATAATTAAAATATCTGATTAAAATAAAGCATTCGTTATCTCTAAGTTCTACGATTACATTCAAAAATCAAGATATTTTAATAAATAAGCATTTAATCAAATTACTTAACCTATATTTCATCAAAGGATAAATAATTTAGTCAAAATCAATAATTTAAATAAATCCTTTGGTCAAACCTCAATTACATTTCCTCTATACTAAAGTGATAATCAATTTGATTAATTCCTATTTTTAAGATATTCAAATCATTATTTAAATATATACCTCTAAAATATTATTATAATATTTCAAGATTTCCGATCAAAACATAATTTAAATGAATTCGATTGATTAAATGAACTCTGTTTATTTCAACTTGATGATCAAAATCAACTCTTTAAGTGAATTATATTTGAATTAAACACATCATAAATATAATTTATTCTTTAAATATTTCAATTTAATAAAACCTCCAAAGTAAAATTCCATTTTACTAATTTAATGCCAAAATGACCAAACATTAAATATATATACGTTAAATATACATTTAATTATCTATATATAATCTGATTTTTTTTAATAAATATAATACATATATATTATAATAAGTATATAATATATATATATATCATTTTAAAATTAATATATACATATTATATGCATATTATAATAAATATATATTATAAAAAAAATGAAATTAAATAAAACTTAAAAAATTTAAAAAGTTTATTTTTTTTATAAAAAAAAGAAAGGCCTTTAAATTCTTTTACTAATGCAGCCTCTAACAAGGACGGACCTGTGGGTGGCTGCTACATAGCTACAATATGTAAGTCGCCAGCCTCTTTGGTATGGTCAGCTCAGCAGCCTCCTCCCCCATTCATGGGAGCGGCCGCATTTCAACGCCTCATGGGTGGGGGCTTAATGTAAGCAGCCCCCACAATTTTTTATACCCTTTTACAATTTCATTTTAAACAAAATCAAATGAAAATCAAACCCTCTTCCTCGTAAAAACTAGAAAGAATTTCACAAATTTTTGAAAGGAAAATTTCCGTGACATATATTTTATATGCAAAACATATATATATTTCACACTTCACTTGGGCAAATTTTTTTGAAGAAAAGATTGAGGAGAAAGATTTAAAACAAATGACATGATGAATTTTCTGGGTTCTTTCCCCAAATGAGAAATAAATTAAATATTTTTATTTGAATCCTTCTTAGTTTTGTGTTGCTAGTTTTAAAACTAATTTTCATGGGTTTGATTTGAATCCAAGCAAGACTTCAAAGAATTTTCTCACAGCCAACAAGGATTTTCAAACATACATCACAAAGATTTAGTCTATTTTCAAAATGAACAAGGCAAGAGCATGAAAAACTTGATTTTTCTCCAAGATTTGCAACCCTCCACAATGGTGATTTCCAATTCCTCGGATCCAGCTCAAGAAAAAATCTCCATCCTCTCACAAATCCAAACCAAAACCATGGCCCCCAAAATAAAACCTCCCAAAATGAAATATAATATCTCCCCCAAATTCCAATTCAAACTCAAATTCAGATTTATATCAAATTAAATTTCAAGTTCAAATTAAATTCAAATTCAATTTGCAAACTCAAATTCAAATTAAATTGTAAACTCAAATTCAAATTCAACTTCTAATTCAAATTTAAATACAAATTCCAATTTCAAATTCACAAATATCTTTTACCAAAAAAGTCAACTATTTCCAAAAATATCTTTTCTACCCCAAAGACATTGCATTGAAAATATTTGGAATTTTAAATAACTTAAACAATTTTCAATTTCCAAAATGCATTTTGCAAAAATATCCTTTTAAATAAAATTCATTTTCAACCAAAAGTTAATTAAATTTCTTTAACCAAATGAATTTAACAATTCACAAATAAAATTCTTTTCAACTTTTATTTCTAAAAGTAAAATATAAAGCATAATTCTAATTTTTTATTTAATCCAAAAATCTAAAGATGCCAACATGGCTAAATTGATTTAATTTATCCCTATTAATTTAATTAGTCAATAAAATAAATCTAATTCAAAATTAGATTATTTTATTAATTAAATTAAATTAATTAATTAATCACTAATTTTCCAACATCTCAATAAGACAAAACAATCATCATTTATAAATTTCAAAAGCCATTTAATCACTTTTAACTTGCAATTTTAAATACAAGGCCAAGGAGGAAACTAACAACATAAAATAACTGAACCCGACGACAACCCGACAACACACGGTGACTAGGGTAATGACAACTTGACACAGAAAACCTAGCTACTATCTCCCAATTAATTTTCATTGGTAAATGGACATGCTCAGACTTGTGAAGCCAGGTGGAGTCGATGTCATGTACCTACCAACATGCAACAAAGAACATGTCGAACGTGCAAAATATGTATGTTATGATCAAACACACCATGAAGAGGGAATCTCAAAATTGTAGGGCGCTCGCAAGCGAGTGATACAATCCGTCTCCTTCACCAATATAGTATCTCTAACTGTCGCATCTAACATTAGAGATATGCTCAATAGCATAAACATCATTAAATAAAATATATTCTAAGTTACTCCAAATCATGTCATAAGGATAATATCGGAATAAAAGAACATCACATCAACATATAACTTCCACATCATTTAATCAATCACCATCACAAGTAATCAAGTTCCCAAAGTCAAGGCATATTCAGACACAATCGTCACATCATGATATAACATGCGCATCACTAAATAGTTCATGATCAAACAATCACTAAGTTCACAGTCACATCATAAGTATAATCAAACACAACCATTACAAAGGAAACACTGCCGATCAAAGAGCCAAAACAGAGGGGTGTTACATATTAAGTACATACATATGTATTCATGCATCAATCGCATTTCCATCAAAAGAGCCAAAATGGAGGGGTGCTACAAAATACTTATTAGTACTTGCCTTAAGCATAGTGTTAGTACTTGTCTTAGGCATAGTACTATTGTAATGAGTTTGAATTTTTTTAGTTAATTAGTTACTAATAATTTAGTTTTCAACCAATCAAAAATAATAGTTAAACAAAAATTAAAATAAAATTCAATTTTGTAAAGTCAACTTGTAAAATATTTACCTTTATAAATTATAAAAAATATTTTTTGTGCATATGATTGGTTTAAATTTTTTTGTGTTTTATTGACAGATAAAGCAAATTAAACATTTTTTTAAGGACTGATTTTTCAATTTTTGCTTTATAAAATCATTTCATTAAATCTTTCTAAAATAAATAAATGTTATTTATTTTAACATTTTTTTAAGAATGATTTTTTTATGTATGTAATTGTTTTTTTTTATTAAAGAAAATCTTACAAAAATTAGTTACTATTTTATAGAGATTTGGATTCACATTATTAAAATAAAAAAATAAAAAAAATTGTATTATTCTTTCCATTAAACTAATATTTTTTATCTATGTTTTTAATATTTTATGGTATAATTTGAATATTTATGTGCTTCTTCTTCTTTTCATTAATAAGATTATTTCATCATGTATATTTTTATATTAATTTATATTAATATATATTTATTATATATATAGTTTCTTAAAAAAATTATAACCTATAATATATAGGTATATAAGATAATATATAACCTAATGTAGGTTATATATATACTATTTCTATTTATATCTTATATTATTATAGGTAATAATTTGTAGGTAAATAATTTTTTATTGAGGGTAAAAAATAGGTTTTGATGGGGCTCGTAACCCAATACAAAGGAAAGCAAGCTACAATTAAGATACAATATAAACCAACAACAACCCTACAATAATCACTAAAGATAATTGATGACTACACATGTTGCATCATACAAAAAATTAAGGGCTTGAGACCCTTAAACAACCTAGTTTTAACCAGGACTAGAAACCCTTTTAGATACTCACAGACCTTGCCTACTTCCACCAGGCATTAGCAAATCAGCTACTCATAGAAGACACCCCTGAGCCAAGAAAGATAATCTGCATAATGGTGTAAGAAACCATCAAACCCTTAATCATAAACAACAGAAACCACCTGAAACAATCAAGCACCCTAGCAACCAAGCTATAACACACCATCTACTCATCAGTTAGATTAGAGTCTAGAAAGAACTTATATGCCTCCTTGCAGCACTATCCCACTCAATCAGCCATCCCAACATCCACCTCTAAAGGAGAGGGCTCCCCTCTAACAAAGAGAAAAACATGGAGCAACTTCCCACCAAAACTGCTATGCTCCTACCCACCAAAACTCCACCACACCATGACAGCTACCACTTTCACCTAATTAGAAGAGGGTTCCACCTCAAGAGGAACAATCTCCTCTATAGGAGACTTAAGCTGAAAAACCCAGCGACAAGCGAATTCAGTAGAAAGAGCAAACATATCCTCCTATATTATGTAGCTGATATATTAATTTGTATAATATAATAGTTTATATTAATTTATATTATATATTTATATACAATATAATATAGGTTATATTACTCTGTAGGTTCTCCTTTCATATATATTTATATATATTAATAAACTATCTTAATTGACTATTATATGAATTATTATATTAATATATACTATATAATAGTTTATATTAATTTATAGCATATATGATATTAATTTATATTATATAATAGTTTATATTAATTTATATTATATGTAATATCAATTTATATTATATATTTATATACAATATAATATAGGTTATTTTATTTTGTAGGTTCTCCTTTCATATATATTTATATATATTAATAAACTAACTTAATTGACTACTATATTAATTATAATATTAATATTATTATATTATTACTATTAATATAATTAATATAATAGTAAATCACTATATTAATATTATAATATTACCTATTTACTTAGTTTATATAATATAATTTATAAATTATTAATAATAAATTAGAATATAATATATTTATTACATTAATAGTATATTTAACTTCAACTATAATATGAAGATTTCACTACCAAATTCAAAATCAACTAGAATCAATCTAACAAATATTTTTAATAATAAATAAGTTAACCCATATTATGTAGGTAATATAATAATTTATATTATATATTTATATACAATATAATATAGGCTATTTTATTTCGTAGGTTCTCCTTTCACATATATTTATATATATTAATAAACTATCTTGATTGACTACTATGTTAATTATAATATTAATATTATTATATTATTACTATTAATATAATTAATATAATATGAAATCACTATATTAATAATTATAACAATATTTTAAAATATATTAATATTATAATATTACCTATTTACTTAGTTTATATAATATAATTTATAAATTATTAATATTAAATTAGAATATAATATATTTATTATATTAATAGTATATTTAACTTCAACTATAATATGAAGATTTCACTATCAAATTCAAAATCAACTAGAATCAATCTAAAAATTTATTTTTACTACCAAAATAAGTTAACCCATAATAAGTGCAATATACCACTCCATATTTACATGTACACACTTACATTACATATCTATACACACATAATATATACATTTATTTGCAGGTTCTTTTCATACATATATATATATATATATATATATATATATATATATATATATATATATATATATATATATATATATATATATATATATATATATATATATATATATATTTATATATATTAATAAACTAACTTAATTGACTACTATATTAATTATAATATTAATATTATTATATTATTACTATTAATATAATTAATATAATAGTAAATCACTATATTAATATTATAATATTACCTATTTACTTAGTTTATATAATATAATTTATAAATTATTAATATTAAACTAGAATATAATATATTTATTATATTAATAGTATATTTAACTTCAACTATAATATGAAGATTTCACTATCAAATTCAAAATTAAATAGAATCAATCTAAAAATTATTTTTAATAATAAATAAGTTAACCTATAATAAATAGGTAAATAAGTTAACCTATATTATGTAGGTAATATATTAATTTATATTATATAATAGTTTATATTAATTTATATTATATCTAAAACCTCGTCCTGCAACCTAAAGGATGATGCAACACTACGAAAGCACAACTAATTTTTTTTTTTTATAAAAAGAGTAACAATGACAAGTGAAGTAACCTACTCTAACACATACATCCTCTAGGCCACACAACGTGTCTACATGTGAAATTCCAAACTTACAAAATTATTCTAAAACATAGTATATGGAATTAACTCCTAATAACAACATACAACAAAGCATTCACCATTTCAAAATAAATCTAACACATAGAAATGTAATGAACATATTTCCACAGATACAACACCATATAAACAATATATACCATTTAATCCAACGATGGATAGATCATACATAATGTTACAATTACATCACAAGGGTTTCTCCTTGATTACAAATAAGGGATACAATATATAGTGTCCATTGTTACAATGAGAAAGATAAGTAAAAATCCATAGAACCTCATGAGCTTGCCAAACAAGAAGATCTCGCCATCACGAATAGGAAGAGAAACTCAATAGTGTAAGGTGGATGCCACCCAGCCATGTGGTCCCTGTAGGCCCAACTCCTGTGCTAGGAGATAGTAACATGTAACTAAGACAACCTACTACCTCTAAACACAGGAAAAGTACATAACCACATTGAACCAGTAAATACAAACACAAGGTTACATTGCTTTCAGAATCACTGAATCAAGAACAATTATTGTACAATATAAACTGACTGTTGTCATAGGAGGAGTGTCATCACAAAGGTTGCATTTGTTATCCTAAGGAGATCTTCCTAGGTCTCGATCCCCATCTTGGGTTATCCTCATAACCTCTTACGAACTCCATCCCCACATGCACACCAATACAAAATTGATTATCTTTCGAGAAGACAAGATAATGATCTTGTCATTCCAGGCCTTCCCGACTCATACCAAGTCTAACACAAGCCCTTGAGCCAATGAGCGAGGCTATTTACCAAGTTAAATATGTCAACTACCCATTCCCCTAATGTAGGTTATTTAATTTTCACTGATTACACTGACTTCCACACGAGTTATCCTAGGACCACTTTGTGTCATGTCCCTTGTTGAAAGCCACTCCCCTATCGACAACATAATAACTCATTCTACACCCAAGGGTAGACAGTGCAAAAACTAATAATAACATAACGGAAGAGATAACACATCCCTACGGATGTCCAATATTGAATCCAACTACATGCACTACCCAAGGAAATCTCCAGGGCGAATAACAAAACAACAACCCTTTTACAATTACAATCTAAAAGACTTACGTTTTCTCTACAACAAATATTACCCATAGTACCCAATTATAGAGATACTAGAAATTAAAATAAATAATCTCATGTAATTAAAAGTACTACTATTTTGATTTCCTAAATCCAATCAATCAATATCTCACTCTAAAACACATTATTCAAAACACAATTCCAATTAACAATCAACAATGAAAATATAATAATAAGTTTAACTACAGTTTCACAACCACACTTAATATCAACCCAATTTCTTAATTGAAAATAATTAATCTTTTTCTAATTAACTAATCGTGCTTGCATACATCTATTGTAATAAACCAATATTAAACAAATATATTTAATATGTATATATACAATTAAATATAATTAAATATAATTATATATAAACATATAAATATATTATTTAATTATAAAATTAACTACACCATAAAAGAAACTTATTTATTTAAAAACTCAAATCCATTTAATCATAAAAGTCATTTAAATAATAACATCAATTTAAATAAATATATTTAATTATATATATATATATAATATATATAATATACATTATATATTAAAATATATAATGTATACTACATATATTATATATATAAAAATTATATATTAAACAAAACACACAGTGGTACGAAATCGTAGGCCTGGCTTGCCCGCACAGGCAAAGCCTATGTGTGGGGGTTGGTTGCTATGCAGCCTTCCCCACAGGGCTGCGGCCTATGAGCAGCACTGGGCGCTGCCCACAGTCACGTCCCTTTGTGGGGTGGATGTGGTAGCCCTGAACTCCACCATAACTATTGTTTAAACCTGCAATTTTATTAATATAAAAATCGTTGTACAATTTGACAACGAATTTTGTTCATATAAAAAATTTCAAAATAAATTTCAACAGGAAAATTTTATGAAAATATACAATCATAAATATATATATTTGTATATGTGTATGTATATATATGTTACAATATATATAAATTTATCAATGAATACTACAATTGAACAAATTTTCACAATACTTTTCTAGGAGAAAAAGATTTATAAATTTATCAGAGTTTCCTAAACTCTCAAATATTTTCTTTGAATTTCCTATTATGTTAAAATAAATCATTTTCTACAAAGATCTATAATTTCCTTTTGTATCAATCTGTTTCAAATGACCAATTTACATAGAGGATCTTAATTGTTTTCTTCAGAGGTTTAATTTTCAGGCAATCTTTTAAAAACAAAAGCTGCTATAGTAATGAAAACCTCTTCTAATTTTTTCCAATTTTCATTACAATAATTAATTAACTCTTTCAAATCAAAATTCACAAAAACTTGATTAAGGAACCTATTCGAGAAGAATTGTTGCCTCGAAGATTGATGCCAAGCTTCTTCGTAATTTTCAATTTGCCAATGTTGCCAAAGCTTCCTCCAAAAAAAATGCCACTTCCCAGAGAACAAAAAAAATCCACAGCCAGAATATAACAAATTATATTCCTAAAATTATTAGAAATCTTCTAAGATCTACAATTTCTTCAAACCACAAAAAAATTCTTTTTAATTTCCCAAAAACCTTTGTCCTCCTTTTCCCATGAAAACAACTTCCTCTTTTCTCCCCAATTTCAATCAATCTCTCCGTAAATCAATTTTAAGACAGTAAGAAAATAAATCCTTCTAACTTCCTGATCACATAACAAATATCTCTTCTTAAACAAACCAAGATATTTCTAAGATCTTTTCCCAAATATGCATTTAAAAATTAAAACAATTTATTTAATCTAATTTACAATTAAATAACTTATTTATTTTAATTCCCAATTAATTTAAAAATTAAAATTATTTAATAATATAACTTAAAATTAAATTAATTAATTTATAATAAAATCTCCATATTAATTAAATACTTAATCACACATATAATTTAATCCATACAATCCAAACTTCTGTATCGATAAATAAAATACAAGACCAACATGGATAAGAAATATGACTAACATAGGGACTGACGATACACTGTGGCTAGGGTAAAGGTTTACAAGGTTAACTAGTTAATATCTCCCAATCAATATTATCGCTGAGTAGTGTGGACACTGCACTGGGTGGAAACCAGTGAAGCCATTGTCCTATACAAAACCTACAAACAAAGCAAATGTCGTGACATGCATCCGTGATAATAATTCATACACACCGCGGAAGAGAGAAACGTGGAAATCATAGGGCACTCACAAGCAAGATGCACATCATTTTACACTCAATACAATGTCACATCAATTGACAAGATAATATTTCACAATTAAATACCATAAACATATATAGCAATAATATCACAACCAAGCATCTATGCAAAACATAAAGCATTTTAAACATAATTGTAATAATCATGTTACTATTGGACTTGTTATCTTTCTATGGTTTCCTTTTGTTTGATACTTTGAGACTTTGATAGTCACTATTTATTGGTTGGATTGCTAGATTGGATAGTTTAGACTGCTTGATGACTATGCTACTTTATTTGATGACATGGATATTATGATATGACATTATGGTTACATTTGGTTTGGTGATGTTTAAATTGATTGCAGTAGTATATTGTGATGCAGTGAATTAGTAATCATTTTATGATGATATGATGTGATCAGTTAGTTTAGCAATGTTACATTATACTTCTTGTAATTGTTATTGTAGTTTTGGTGAGGGGATAGTTTAACACTGCCCATTTGCGAGTTCCCTGCTACACTGCAATTCCTTCTCACAATGTGATGTTTTTAATTATATATATACATGTTGTACACAACCTTCTTTGTATGTAGGAATTGCAGGAACATAGTCTTAATTCCACCTCCTTCGGCAGGATAGGGCAAGCATCAAATTAACCCAATGGGCATGAAGTTGAAACAGAGATGACAAGGAAGTCACCCCGTCCTAAGTTTGCCAACCTTTTTTATGTTTATTGGTATTGTTCATCTTTGATCTTCGTCATTTTTTTATTTTATAATAGTTGTTTTGTGTGAGTGCTTTTTATATTTATTTTACATTGGTGTGTGGTATGATGTAATTTAAATAATTAAATGATTATAATAAATGTTTATTTTTAAAATAAGAGGGTAAAAAATTATTGAATCAGAAGAGCATTACAAATGAGTAGAAAAATCCCAACAAAAGCACCAAAACATCACCAAATTAAGTTACACCTAAGAAGCACCTCATATCTTCCATAACCAAATCTTCAAGAACCAAAGCCAAATCTTCAGGGAGGTTGTCCCAATCCGCCACATTCCAAGTCCCCATCTGCTCAGAAGCCCACCTAGCCAAGCCATTAGCCACCTTATTCCACTCCCGAGGGACATGACAAAAAACAACAGAGTCTAAGGTAGTGCCCAAAGCAACAATTTGCTTGACCACCACTGCCAACCGCCAATTCACCTCCTCAAACTGCCTCTTATTTAAAAGGTCAATAACAACCTGAGAATCAGATTCACAAACAATTCTTCTCCATCCCAGAGCACAAGCCCGTTCCAAATCCAGGAGAATGGCAATGGCCTCCATGAGGTTATTAGTATGCTGACCTCTATAAATAGAGAAGAAAAACACCACCACTCCAGAGCCATCTCTACCAATGCCACCAACACCAGCATGTCCAGGATTTCCTCTAGAAGAGCCATCAGTATTAATTTTCAACTCCCCTAGAGCAGGGGGACACTAGTGACCAGCCCGACTAACCTTCTCCCTCCCGCGCCCATGGCGAATAGTCCTCACAATACCTTTCCCCCCTAGGGATAGCCCCAAAGCACTAACAACTCCAAAATCACCAGGATCCACAGGAACAAACAAATCACACTTAACTGTCAAAGTTTCTTGAAGACCCCCCAAAATTCTCAACCAAAGCTAACCAATCAGCAACTTCCTATCCAAAAAAATTCTTCAATTGCGTTCCAACCAAATATGCCAAATTATCAGACTAGGGCCAATAACCCAAGCAATTAAAAGAAAAGAAGTCCTAACTGAAGGAGACCCTTGACTTTCCCAAAATTCCTTCAAAGAGAGAACATGTCTACATGGCATATGCCACAAATTCCACCAAAAGTGTCAAATGGCTTTCGCAAAGGAGCACTGAAAGAAAAGATGAGAAATACACTCTTCATGACCAGCACACATAACACACATAGAAGGTCCCTGAAAACCACGCTTGTAGAGATTCTCCCAGGTAAGACATTTTCCTTGCACCACTAACCAAGAGAAGAAATTGCACTTAGGCCATGCAAACTTATTCCAAACCTTCTTCCACCATGAGATCTCAATACTCCCAAACAACTGCTTATCAAGGACAACATAACCTAAAGCAACAAAGAATCTTCCTTTTGGATCAGAGTCCCAAGCCAACACATCACGCCCAAAGAGGGAACTATAGGCATGTCTAGACAAAATCCCAGCAAGCTCCTGACAGTCCTCAACTGTACCATCAGGAGGCCATTCCCTTGGGTCCTTCCACCTGAAAATAGTAACCTTCCCCGATGTTTGATGAGTTTTAAAATCAGCCACATGACAAAAACCAGCATCAGTGAAGTGTTGACACAAATTTTGCAAATGAGGATGTGTAGCCAAAATGGGAGGATATCCATCCCAAGAATCATGCCATAAAATAGCTTCCTTACCCTCATTACAAATCCAAAACAACCCTTGTTTGACCAACTTGGCACCCCTTTTAAGAGTGCACCAAATCATAGAACCCTTCCCTTCTAGGCTAAAGCGAGCCACATCAGCACTCTCGACCTCACCAAGATACTTTGAGGTAAGGATTTTTGCCCACAATTGATTTTGCTGAGAGCACCACCGCCAATATAGTTTCGCAGCAAGAGCTTGCCCATTCAAGTTAGTCCTGCACAGCCCCAACCTGCCTTCCTGCTTCAGTCTACAGATGACATCCTATTTAACCAAGCTCCACTTTCTATGAAGAAGGTTGCCTGTCCAAAGGAATTGCCTAGACAATTTTTCAAAATCTTTGATAAAACTAGAAGGAGCAGAGAGAACAAAGCATCTGTATAAAGGAAGAGCTTGTACCATAGACTTTAGCAGAGTCACTCTACCAGCAAAAGAGAGCCACCTGCAAGTCCAATGACTGACCAAATTTTGAAACTTATCAATAATCCCCTTCCAAAACATTTTAGGAAGCGAGCGAACCACAAGCAGGATGCCAAGATAAACAAAAGGAAGAGTACCAATCTGGAAACGGAAAATACCAGCGATCCTCCTTTGAATAATCTTTGGAGTATTAAAGAAGTAAATAAAGGACTTCCCTTCATTGATTCGTTGACCTGAAGCAGCCAAGTAACAATCTAGAGTGCTACGCCATCTGACAGCTTCCTCAACCTTGGCACGACTCATGAGAGAAGTATCATCCACAAACTGCAGATGAGACTGGGAGGGAATGTTATTTCCCCAACTCCACCCCTGTATCAAGCCACACTCCACGTGAGATCTTATAAACCTCCCTAGGCCTTCCGCAAGCAGAATAAACAAATAGGGAGACAAGGGATCTCCTTGTCTGAGACCCCTAGAAGCCTTGAACAACTCAGAGGGCTCACCATTAACCAACACAGAGAAGGATGATGAAGTGACACAACTCCTGACCCACTCAATCCAATCACCAGCAAAACCAAATGCTTCCAAAAGCTTGAACAAGAAGGCCCATTTAACACGATCATAAGCTTTAGCCATGTCCAACTTGATGAACATGGCTTTCTCTTTAGAGCTCGCCATAGAATGAATGGTCTCGGCAGCAATAATGACACCATCCAAAATTTGTCTACCAGCAACAAAACCCCCTTGTTCTTCTGAGATTAGTTTGCCTAACCAAGGTTTCAGCCGCTCAACAATCAACTTTGTAATAATTTTATACACCACATTACACAAAGCAATGGGTCTAAAGTTATCCAAAGCATTAGCCCCCACCTTCTTTGGTATGAGGGTTAAAAAAGTAGCATTCATAGATCTCAACATTTGTTTGTTCAAGAGAGATTCTTGAACAACTACCAGAAGGTCCAATTTAATCACTTCCCAAAACTCCTGGAAGAATTCAGCCGAAAACCCATCAGGCCCTGGGGCTTTTCCTCTTTTCAGCTGAAAAACAACTGCTTCAAGCTTAGATAAAGAGATAGGACTGAGCAAAGATTCATTCATTTCTCTAGTAACCAAAGGCGGTATGCTACCCAGGATCAAAGCTTCATCCCTCTCCGTAGGAGGGGAGTCCTCAGACAACAACGCAGAGAAGAAACGAATAGACTCAACAGAAATAGAAGCGGAAGATGAAAAAATCTCTCCATTCTCCGACACTAAAGAGGAGATAACATTACCTTGCTTTCTATCCTTCACAGAGTTGTGAAAGAAGGATGTATTCCTGTCTCCATCTTGGAGCCACTCAATTCTAGATTTCTATTTCCAAAAAATCTCCTCTCTTAAGTTCCATTCTTCCACATCCTTCACCACAGTAGCTTCAAGCAAACCAAGCTCCTTAGTGAAACCTTGGTCCCGAATCTACCGAGTAATTGAGTCCAACTGAGACTGAGCATTTTTCTTTCTTGGAAGAGATTACCAAAGTGCTGCCTATTCCAACGCTTCAACTTATACTTCACAAACTAGAGCTACTTTGAGAAGGAGTACATAGTAGTCCCATGTGTCAGCTTCCCAAAACTCCACCATCCAAGAACTAAGTCATGAAGAGATTCATCCCTGAGCCACATAAGCTAAAACTTAAAAGACTGGTTTATACCTTGTCAGGGTAATGCAGTAGTAAGTTTGATTGGCCAATGATCAGAACCCCTGCCATCCAAAATCTTAGAGCTAGTCACCCACCTATCCCCCATCCAAAAACTAGAAACCAAAAATCTATCTAATCTTTTAGAAATAGCCGCTTCCCCACATCTTCTATTACTCTAGGTAAATAACCCATTACCCGACTTGATGTCAACCAGGTTCAAGAGTGCACTTTTATCCTTCAAGAGAGTCGAAGCAGAATCTAGATAGGCATTACCACCCCTCTTCTCCTCTAAAGATGTGATGACATTAAGATCCCCAGCCAGAATCCAAGGAAGGTATGGATCCAAAGACCTCACATATCACACATGATCCCACAACAAAGCCTTACCCTAAAAGTTAGTCGGTGCATACAAGTTCGAGAAGAGAACTCTCTCCTCTGACTCAAGATGATAAGAAACACAAGAAATTGAACCTCTACAAGAGAACCACCAAATAGGTCTGACTCTACGTGGGTCCCACAAACAAGCCACCCCACCAAAATTACCAGATGCCCCAACACATTGGCACTGACCTTGACCCCAAATCTTAGAAACCACTGCCAACATACTAACAACAGACAACTTAGTTTCCTATAAGAAAACCACATCAGGAGAATGAGACCAAATCAAATCTTAAATAGCCTTTTGTCTAGGGATTCTATTCATACCCCACACATTCCAAGAAAGCACAATCATTGAGGAGGTTGGGAGAAGTGAGTATCAATAGTCTTCACTGAACCTGACTCTACCAGTGTCTCACTAGTTAGCTTGACCTTTTCCTGATCCTTCTTTCTACCCACCTTAAGAGGTTTCTCAAGATCCCCTTTCTTGAATTTTTTTTGAAGCAAACCTAAACCAGGGGAGTGAGACTTATGTTTACCTAGATTAGAAGCACCTTGCATCTCAGGGAGAACTCCACCAATGTTAGCAGGCCCACTAGATGCCTCCATCACCAAACTAGTCGTAACCAAAGCAAGGTCTGGAGAAGATTCAACAATAGCTATCTGAGCACCCTGTACTCCAATCTGAGTCAAACTTGGAGGCCTAGTAGACTGAACTCCAGGAACCTCCTCAGCTAAAGAATTCACTGATCTTTGTAGAACTTCTTGAAAACCCTCCTCTTGGACTAAATCTTCAAGTGCCTCAAACCTGTTGAGAGTCTCTTCCTCCTGCCTATCTTTAAATGATCTCTTTTAGCCTTGATTACGATTCCAAGTCTTAACCGGGATAAATCCCTCCTTATCATTCCCCCCACCCTACATGGGAGCTTTACCCTTATTTGCATTCAAAGAGGGCTGAGAAGAAGCATTACTTGTACCAAAAGCACCTGGAGCACGAGGACACCTCTATTGGAGATGCCCATATTCATGACATACTTGACACCTAAAAGGTAGCATCTCGTAATCTAATGGTTGAGTCCAGGAGTAGGATCCAACAATCATATCAATAGAATCTGGTAATGGTTTACTCAAATCAATTTCAACACAAACCCTAGCATAAGAAAAAATTCTCTTATTCAGATTCTGTTGAGAAGGACCAATAGGCCTTCCTAGCAACAACGCAATCGACTACAGTATATCACTTCTCCAACATTCTAGTGGCAACCAAGGTAGAAAAACCCAAACTGGGAATCTTGAAGGTAATTCCTCTACCGAGTTAAAGCCAACATGCCAAGGTTTGATGAAAAGACCCACCTAATTATAGAAGTACGAACCACCTTCAAAAGCCCTGTTTCGATCAGAAACACACGAGAAATCTACCATAAAGAAGTTATTTTCAGCCATTAGAATATCAAAGTCACCTTCCAGGTTCCATGTCTTACGAATCCAATTATCAAGAAATGTGAGAGAAACCCTCATCCCCATGAACTTACAAATCAAAACATGGTTGCAATAGTAATTGATATCTTCAGCCACCGATTCTGATTGTATTACTAAAACTGGCTGCTCTTGAGTCCTCTCCAAACATCCATTCACCTTTTTCAGTTTAAGGGCACCATTTCGAACCCCACCCGATCCAGAAGAATGTTGAGAAGGAATGCTCACATTCACCCCAGCCGAAGAAGAATCAAGACCCACCATATCTAGCCCCCCGCTCACCGGGCTAAAACCAAAACAAGAGCCCAAAATAGGTGCACCAACATAAGAATCAGCAACACAAAGGAAGAAAAATGCCCCTCCCCAAGCATGCACGAAGCACAGACCAAAGGACGCTTAGAATAGAGAGAATATGCCTCGTTTGGAACCCACAAAAGCTACAAACAATGTCGCACCAGAGGAAAATCATGCAGCACCCAAAGACAGAAAAAAAAACCCAATATGAAAGCCTGGTCCCCTTGAACCCCCGCGAGCATGCAAAGACCCCTGTGCACAGAAAATCCAATCTGCAAGCTAGG